>OY978528.1:72933009-73083078 GCA_963854835.1 Megamerina dolium | reverse complement strand
TTTGCCTCACGTACACTGTAGACAAAAGTCGGCCATTTTGTATACTTTGCGTTGAGGACACAGAGTGATTTGGCATCACTTCATACGTATCCATGTATTTTAATTAAGCTGTCAGTTGTGTATGACGGATTGGCGTATATAAAGTATTCTATGGGCTTCGGCTATAAGTCAGTGTTCTTTTGCAACTCGCATGCAAAAGAATGCGGCTAAAGTAAATAGAATAGGACCGATCATCAACTACAAAGAGCGTAATAAATTCGGACATTTTGTTTTTACTCGATACTCTAAGTAAAATCTCAAATAAGGACAAGCAGCAACATAGAAACATAGAATTCGCCATTTTGTATGTACCTCAACCATATAGTTATGCATGTAATTCATGGTTGCTTCTTGTTTTCTATGCGCACCTGATACATTCAATTTCGTTTTGTACCAAAAATCGGCCATATTATATATATATCGGGCAAATTATATATATATTATATATTATTATATTATTCTATATTATAATATATATTATTATATATATATATATACAACATATTATCTGAAATATAAAAATTCATTATCAATATCCAATACGCATGTGCAATCTATTTTTATTATATCCATATACCAATCAAAATGACAAAACCTTTGCACGCATGTCAACCACACCGTTTCTTTCTATTTGCCTATATAAAAAGTATATGTACATATGCTCAGTAAAATACTATATTTTTCATTGATAATTGGCATTTCTGAATATTTTGTCCATCCATTTTTGTGCCATCCATCAGCCATCAAAATCAACACCACAAATTGTTCGTCTTTCGTCCATTATATTCGCATTGATACACACACACGCATCTACGCTTGCGTATTTGTTGTTGCTTTTGCTCTCGTTTCTTCAGGAATAATATTTTTGCATAAATAAATAAATAAATATCAACTCTTCATACTCTTGTTTTCTTGTATAGTTTGCTCAATTTGACAAGTGTTCTATTTTCTTATGTCCTTTCGTATATCCTTAGATATAATCTTATAATCTTTTCTCATATAGAGCTGTTTTGTTTCCTTGCTTATTTTCTCGTCTTTATGCTTAGGCTTTCTACAATGTTGTTTCTGTGCTTCTAGTATTGCCTCGATTATATTGTTGTTTAAAGTTTCTATATCGTCCCCTTGTTGCCGATCTAAAGCCCTATTTATTTGCAGTTTTTTGTTTATGGTATTTTCTGTCTGTTTTGCTATTTTTTAACTGAATAAATTTTGTTTTGTTATTATATTGTTGCTTTCTTCCTCTGTTAGTGTTTTCCTCAGTTCCTGCATTGTATATGATTTTGTTTTGTCAATTGTATTGATATGTAATTGCGTTTCCTTGATTTCAAGTTGTAATACTTTTTTCATAAATAGTTGTTCTATTTTGGTGGACATTTTTTGTGTATTAAGCATCTTGAAGTTGTGTCTCAGTGATGCTAGTATACCATTTAAATACTCGGGAATATTTCCTTATTTTTTGCATTGCAGCAGATATTTCAGCCTTTTATTTTGTTTGGCTAATTTCTTTTGGCATTCGAAATAATACTTGAATCTAAGGCACGTCTCATTGTTGTACTTGAGTGCTATGTGTTTTCATCATCATCATCCAGCCATTTGCGTCCACTGCTGAACATAGGCCTCCTCCATATGTTTCCATTTTTCTCTGTCCTGAGCTGTTTTTATTTAGTTATTTGTAACTCTCTTTATGTCGTCACTCCATCTTGTAGGTGGTCTTCCTATTTTACGTTGATCCTCTCTCAATCTCCACTCAAGGACTCTTTTAGTCCATCATCTTTTAGTCATACGAGCTACATGCCCAGCTTCTCGCCGTTTTGTTCATGTCACTCTTTCTATTATGTCTGTCACTTTCGTTTTTTCTCTCAGCGATTTATTTGTTATTCTGTCTCTTCTGGTTACCCCAAGCATTTACCTTTCCATTGCCCTCTGAGACACTCTCAATTTATTTATTGTTCGTTTGGTCAAAGTCAATGTATCACAATCGTAGGTGATAACAGGTAGCACGCATTGATCGTATACTTTTCTTTTTAAGCACATAGGTAGCTCACTTTTAAATATGTATTTCAGTTTACCAAACGCTGTCCATCCAAGTCCCACTCTTCTATTTATTTCACAAGTCTGATTGTCCTTTTCAATTTTTATTTCATGTCCGAGATACTTGTAGTTAAAAACTTGCTCAATTTCTCCTCCTTCGTCCATTTCTGTGCACTATTGGTTGTCACATGTCCGCTTTCATCTTTAAGTTTAAAAATCTGATGTCTTCCTTCTGATAAATTTCTCCTCATTATTTTCATACTCTTGTTTTCTTGTATAGTTTGCTCAATTTGACAAGTGTTATATTTATGTCTTATGTCCTTTCGTATCTCCTTAGATATAATCTTATTTAACCTGACCATCTCATGTATATCTTGCTTTTCTCGTGCCTTTCTCCTTTGCTCCATGAGCTGTTTTGTTTCCTTGCTTATTTTCACTTCTTTATGCTTAAGCTTTCTACAATGTTGTTTCTGTGCTTCTAGTATTGTCTCGGTTATATTGTTGTTTAAAGTTTCTATATCGTCCGTCCCCGTTCGTTCATTCTTTGTTCTTTCGTAAGGACTAAGCCATGTCCATCTTCTTTGAGCTTTCTTTTGAAAGAATGTGTTCATTAAGTACATATTATTATGTTGTAGAAAATGTAGTAACATTTGTTGTCTTCTATCGTTTCGGCAGTCCATTCCAAATTTTCCAATAGCAGTCTCGGATTCATCATCATTTTGTTTTCCAACTTTGGCATTGAAATCTCCAAGTATAAACGTCGTCTTTTATTCCTGCTTCAATATGTTCATAAAAACGTTCAACAAATACGTCATCGTAATCTGATGTTGGAGCGTATATTTGTTTTAGGAAGCCTTTTATTGTTCGTCTGTTTTGTTGTATTTATTTACGTTGATTCTTATTAAATGTTGTTTTCTTTTTTTTTATATACTACTTATTTCTAAATGCTTATTTTACTTACTCGTTGTCGCAAGTTTTTACTGCGAAAGTACGTAAACAAACCTAAAAATATTGTACAAAGTAAATAGAATAAGACCGATCACCACCTACAAAGAGCGTAATAAATTCGGACATTTTGTTTTTATTCTACTGTCGCCAATCACAATCCTTACAATATTCTTGCCAATAATAATCATACAATGTGTTCTCTATATAATAGAATCCATTAAAGCCCGTTAGTTTCATTGAGTTCCACACACAAACGTCGATGAGAATCCGCAAATAAACCAATCAAAACGATGCTCTCTTCGTAACCCCTAAATCTGACAAAAAACTCCAATAAGGAAAAAAAGCAATATAACAAATAACATAAAATTCGTTCATTTATTTGTATCTCAACCATATAGTTATGTAATTCATCTGTATTGCTACTAACCTATCTGTGTAATGCGTCTGAATTCAACAAATATTATTATTTTCTTTCTATTTCGTTCTATTTCGATTTTGTCTTTAGTGTTGGTAAAGAACTTCCTAGAGCTGGTGTGCGGTTTATGTGCATATGCTATTTCTTTCTTATTTACGATTTTTGTTAATATTTTGTTATCTGTTAAGTTTCGTACATATGCTACTCCAATGTATTTGTTTTGATTTATTTAGGTTTGTTATTGTTCTTGATTTAGTCGTTGTTTTTTGTCTATGTGAGTATGGTCCTAATTTGTATGTAATTTTGCGGTTTAAATTCGTCATCTATAATGTTGTATACTCTGTGTATAATGCCTGCCTATTGCTGTGCTGGATTTTTTGTTCCATCGGATGATTTGAATTAAAATTCATTATCCTACCCGATGATGTATCCTTTACATACCAATTGAATTTTATGCCTTTGTCGGTTCTGTGTAGTTCTGCGTCAAGATATGGTGATTTTGTTGTCTTTTTGTACTTCTACAATAAATTGTATTATTTCGTGTTGTTTGTTTAATGTGTTTAGTATTGTATCTAAATCTTGCCTTTTACCTATGGCTAGTTTGTCATCTACGTATTTCGAAATATGTATTGTTCCAATTTATTTTTGTTTAAGCTCGTCAAATGTATCATTTAATATTTTGTCCAGAATTATATCCCCAATGGTTGTTGAAAGCGGATTGGCCATTGGAATGCCGTAGATCTGATTGTATGTCTTGTTGTTAAATGTGAAATTGTTGTTGTCCGTTAGGCAAAACTCGAGGATATATCTAAATTTTTCGTTTGGGTATGTTTGTGTTAAGTTCTATGTCTTTCCATTTGTTCATTATTGTTTTTAAAGATAATTGTACGGGTATATTTGTGAATAATGATATCACGTCAAATGATACAATTTTTTCGTCATTCGTGATTGTCGTTGTCGCATTTAATTTCCCTTAACTCGCATTTAATTTCCCTTTTACTTGATATAATTTCCCTTTAGTTACTTAGTCTTAGTATTTATTTATGTATTATATTTAAATGAAATATGTGTATAGCACTTTTATTATACATTCAATAGCTATTTGAACATCCATTTAATGCAATATTTAATAATTTTAAAATTTTATAATAATTATTATTGTTAAAATGCAACCCTGTTTGCCTCACGTACACTGTAGACAAAAGTCGGCCATTTTGTATACTTTGCGTTGAAGGAGACAGAGTGATTTGGCATCACTTCATACAAATCCATGTATTTTAACTCAGCTGTCAGTGTCTATTCACAATAGTGCTGTTTTTTCACTTCTAGTAGTTCATATGCAAATTTACTATTTGGTATTTATTTATGTATTTTATTTAAATGAAATATGTGTATAGCACTTTTTTTTTACATTCAATAACTATTTGAACATCCATTTAATGCAATATTTAATAATTTTAAAATTTTATAATAATTATTATTGTTAAAATGCAACCCTGTTTGCCTCACGTACACTGTAGACAAAAGTCGGCCATTTTGTATACTTTGCGTTGAGGACACAGAGTGATTTGGCATCACTTCATACGTATCCATGTATTTTAATTAAGCTGTCAGTTGTGTATGACGGATTGGCGTATATAAAGTATTCTATGGGCTTCGGCTATAAGTCAGTGTTCTTTTGCAACTCGCATGCAAAAGAATGCGGCTAAAGTAAATAGAATAGGACCGATCATCAACTACAAAGAGCGTAATAAATTCGGACATTTTGTTTTTACTCGATACTCTAAGTAAAATCTCAAATAAGGACAAGCAGCAACATAGAAACATAGAATTCGCCATTTTGTATGTACCTCAACCATATAGTTATGCATGTAATTCATGGTTGCTTCTTGTTTTCTATGCGCACCTGATACATTCAATTTCGTTTTGTACCAAAAATCGGCCATATTATATATATATCGGGTAAATTATATATATATTATATATTATTATATTATTCTATATTATAATATATATTATTATATATATATATACAACATATTATCTGAAATATAAAAATTCATTATCAATATCCAATACGCATGTGCAATCTATTTTTATTATATCCATATACCAATCAAAATGACAAAACCTTTGCACGCATGTCAACCACACCGTTTCTTTCTATTTGCCTATATAAAAAGTATATGTACATATGCTCAGTAAAATACTATATTTTTCATTGATAATTGGCATTTCTGAATATTTTGTCCATCCATTTTTGTGCCATCCATCAGCCATCAAAATCAACACCACAAATTGTTCGTCTTTCGTCCATTATATTCGCATTGATACACACACACGCATCTACGCTTGCGTATTTGTTGTTGCTTTTGCTCTCGTTTCTTCAGGAATAATATTTTTGCATAAATAAATAAATAAATATCAACTCTTCATACTCTTGTTTTCTTGTATAGTTTGCTCAATTTGACAAGTGTTCTATTTTCTTATGTCCTTTCGTATATCCTTAGATATAATCTTATAATCTTTTCTCATATAGAGCTGTTTTGTTTCCTTGCTTATTTTCTCGTCTTTATGCTTAGGCTTTCTACAATGTTGTTTCTGTGCTTCTAGTATTGCCTCGATTATATTGTTGTTTAAAGTTTCTATATCGTCCCCTTGTTGCCGATCTAAAGCCCTATTTATTTGCAGTTTTTTGTTTATGGTATTTTCTGTCTGTTTTGCTATTTTTTAACTGAATAAATTTTGTTTTGTTATTATATTGTTGCTTTCTTCCTCTGTTAGTGTTTTCCTCAGTTCCTGCATTGTATATGATTTTGTTTTGTCAATTGTATTGATATGTAATTGCGTTTCCTTGATTTCAAGTTGTAATACTTTTTTCATAAATAGTTGTTCTATTTTGGTGGACATTTTTTGTGTATTAAGCATCTTGAAGTTGTGTCTCAGTGATGCTAGTATACCATTTAAATACTCGGGAATATTTCCTTATTTTTTGCATTGCAGCAGATATTTCAGCCTTTTATTTTGTTTGGCTAATTTCTTTTGGCATTCGAAATAATACTTGAATCTAAGGCACGTCTCATTGTTGTACTTGAGTGCTATGTGTTTTCATCATCATCATCCAGCCATTTGCGTCCACTGCTGAACATAGGCCTCCTCCATATGTTTCCATTTTTCTCTGTCCTGAGCTGTTTTTATTTAGTTATTTGTAACTCTCTTTATGTCGTCACTCCATCTTGTAGGTGGTCTTCCTATTTTACGTTGATCCTCTCTCAATCTCCACTCAAGGACTCTTTTAGTCCATCATCTTTTAGTCATACGAGCTACATGCCCAGCTTCTCGCCGTTTTGTTCATGTCACTCTTTCTATTATGTCTGTCACTTTCGTTTTTTCTCTCAGCGATTTATTTGTTATTCTGTCTCTTCTGGTTACCCCAAGCATTTACCTTTCCATTGCCCTCTGAGACACTCTCAATTTATTTATTGTTCGTTTGGTCAAAGTCAATGTATCACAATCGTAGGTGATAACAGGTAGCACGCATTGATCGTATACTTTTCTTTTTAAGCACATAGGTAGCTCACTTTTAAATATGTATTTCAGTTTACCAAACGCTGTCCATCCAAGTCCCACTCTTCTATTTATTTCACAAGTCTGATTGTCCTTTTCAATTTTTATTTCATGTCCGAGATACTTGTAGTTAAAAACTTGCTCAATTTCTCCTCCTTCGTCCATTTCTGTGCACTATTGGTTGTCACATGTCCGCTTTCATCTTTAAGTTTAAAAATCTGATGTCTTCCTTCTGATAAATTTCTCCTCATTATTTTCATACTCTTGTTTTCTTGTATAGTTTGCTCAATTTGACAAGTGTTATATTTATGTCTTATGTCCTTTCGTATCTCCTTAGATATAATCTTATTTAACCTGACCATCTCATGTATATCTTGCTTTTCTCGTGCCTTTCTCCTTTGCTCCATGAGCTGTTTTGTTTCCTTGCTTATTTTCACTTCTTTATGCTTAAGCTTTCTACAATGTTGTTTCTGTGCTTCTAGTATTGTCTCGGTTATATTGTTGTTTAAAGTTTCTATATCGTCCGTCCCCGTTCGTTCATTCTTTGTTCTTTCGTAAGGACTAAGCCATGTCCATCTTCTTTGAGCTTTCTTTTGAAAGAATGTGTTCATTAAGTACATATTATTATGTTGTAGAAAATGTAGTAACATTTGTTGTCTTCTATCGTTTCGGCAGTCCATTCCAAATTTTCCAATAGCAGTCTCGGATTCATCATCATTTTGTTTTCCAACTTTGGCATTGAAATCTCCAAGTATAAACGTCGTCTTTTATTCCTGCTTCAATATGTTCATAAAAACGTTCAACAAATACGTCATCGTAATCTGATGTTGGAGCGTATATTTGTTTTAGGAAGCCTTTTATTGTTCGTCTGTTTTGTTGTATTTATTTACGTTGATTCTTATTAAATGTTGTTTTCTTTTTTTTTATATACTACTTATTTCTAAATGCTTATTTTACTTACTCGTTGTCGCAAGTTTTTACTGCGAAAGTACGTAAACAAACCTAAAAATATTGTACAAAGTAAATAGAATAAGACCGATCACCACCTACAAAGAGCGTAATAAATTCGGACATTTTGTTTTTATTCTACTGTCGCCAATCACAATCCTTACAATATTCTTGCCAATAATAATCATACAATGTGTTCTCTATATAATAGAATCCATTAAAGCCCGTTAGTTTCATTGAGTTCCACACACAAACGTCGATGAGAATCCGCAAATAAACCAATCAAAACGATGCTCTCTTCGTAACCCCTAAATCTGACAAAAAACTCCAATAAGGAAAAAAAGCAATATAACAAATAACATAAAATTCGTTCATTTATTTGTATCTCAACCATATAGTTATGTAATTCATCTGTATTGCTACTAACCTATCTGTGTAATGCGTCTGAATTCAACAAATATTATTATTTTCTTTCTATTTCGTTCTATTTCGATTTTGTCTTTAGTGTTGGTAAAGAACTTCCTAGAGCTGGTGTGCGGTTTATGTGCATATGCTATTTCTTTCTTATTTACGATTTTTGTTAATATTTTGTTATCTGTTAAGTTTCGTACATATGCTACTCCAATGTATTTGTTTTGATTTATTTAGGTTTGTTATTGTTCTTGATTTAGTCGTTGTTTTTTGTCTATGTGAGTATGGTCCTAATTTGTATGTAATTTTGCGGTTTAAATTCGTCATCTATAATGTTGTATACTCTGTGTATAATGCCTGCCTATTGCTGTGCTGGATTTTTTGTTCCATCGGATGATTTGAATTAAAATTCATTATCCTACCCGATGATGTATCCTTTACATACCAATTGAATTTTATGCCTTTGTCGGTTCTGTGTAGTTCTGCGTCAAGATATGGTGATTTTGTTGTCTTTTTGTACTTCTACAATAAATTGTATTATTTCGTGTTGTTTGTTTAATGTGTTTAGTATTGTATCTAAATCTTGCCTTTTACCTATGGCTAGTTTGTCATCTACGTATTTCGAAATATGTATTGTTCCAATTTATTTTTGTTTAAGCTCGTCAAATGTATCATTTAATATTTTGTCCAGAATTATATCCCCAATGGTTGTTGAAAGCGGATTGGCCATTGGAATGCCGTAGATCTGATTGTATGTCTTGTTGTTAAATGTGAAATTGTTGTTGTCCGTTAGGCAAAACTCGAGGATATATCTAAATTTTTCGTTTGGGTATGTTTGTGTTAAGTTCTATGTCTTTCCATTTGTTCATTATTGTTTTTAAAGATAATTGTACGGGTATATTTGTGAATAATGATATCACGTCAAATGATACAATTTTTTCGTCATTCGTGATTGTCGTTGTCGCATTTAATTTCCCTTAACTCGCATTTAATTTCCCTTTTACTTGATATAATTTCCCTTTAGTTACTTAGTCTTAGTATTTATTTATGTATTATATTTAAATGAAATATGTGTATAGCACTTTTATTATACATTCAATAGCTATTTGAACATCCATTTAATGCAATATTTAATAATTTTAAAATTTTATAATAATTATTATTGTTAAAATGCAACCCTGTTTGCCTCACGTACACTGTAGACAAAAGTCGGCCATTTTGTATACTTTGCGTTGAAGGAGACAGAGTGATTTGGCATCACTTCATACAAATCCATGTATTTTAACTCAGCTGTCAGTGTCTATTCACAATAGTGCTGTTTTTTCACTTCTAGTAGTTCATATGCAAATTTACTATTTGGTATTTATTTATGTATTTTATTTAAATGAAATATGTGTATAGCACTTTTTTTTTACATTCAATAACTATTTGAACATCCATTTAATGCAATATTTAATAATTTTAAAATTTTATAATAATTATTATTGTTAAAATGCAACCCTGTTTGCCTCACGTACACTGTAGACAAAAGTCGGCCATTTTGTATACTTTGCGTTGAGGACACAGAGTGATTTGGCATCACTTCATACGTATCCATGTATTTTAATTAAGCTGTCAGTTGTGTATGACGGATTGGCGTATATAAAGTATTCTATGGGCTTCGGCTATAAGTCAGTGTTCTTTTGCAACTCGCATGCAAAAGAATGCGGCTAAAGTAAATAGAATAGGACCGATCATCAACTACAAAGAGCGTAATAAATTCGGACATTTTGTTTTTACTCGATACTCTAAGTAAAATCTCAAATAAGGACAAGCAGCAACATAGAAACATAGAATTCGCCATTTTGTATGTACCTCAACCATATAGTTATGCATGTAATTCATGGTTGCTTCTTGTTTTCTATGCGCACCTGATACATTCAATTTCGTTTTGTACCAAAAATCGGCCATATTATATATATATCGGGCAAATTATATATATATTATATATTATTATATTATTCTATATTATAATATATATTATTATATATATATATACAACATATTATCTGAAATATAAAAATTCATTATCAATATCCAATACGCATGTGCAATCTATTTTTATTATATCCATATACCAATCAAAATGACAAAACCTTTGCACGCATGTCAACCACACCGTTTCTTTCTATTTGCCTATATAAAAAGTATATGTACATATGCTCAGTAAAATACTATATTTTTCATTGATAATTGGCATTTCTGAATATTTTGTCCATCCATTTTTGTGCCATCCATCAGCCATCAAAATCAACACCACAAATTGTTCGTCTTTCGTCCATTATATTCGCATTGATACACACACACGCATCTACGCTTGCGTATTTGTTGTTGCTTTTGCTCTCGTTTCTTCAGGAATAATATTTTTGCATAAATAAATAAATAAATATCAACTCTTCATACTCTTGTTTTCTTGTATAGTTTGCTCAATTTGACAAGTGTTCTATTTTCTTATGTCCTTTCGTATATCCTTAGATATAATCTTATAATCTTTTCTCATATAGAGCTGTTTTGTTTCCTTGCTTATTTTCTCGTCTTTATGCTTAGGCTTTCTACAATGTTGTTTCTGTGCTTCTAGTATTGCCTCGATTATATTGTTGTTTAAAGTTTCTATATCGTCCCCTTGTTGCCGATCTAAAGCCCTATTTATTTGCAGTTTTTTGTTTATGGTATTTTCTGTCTGTTTTGCTATTTTTTAACTGAATAAATTTTGTTTTGTTATTATATTGTTGCTTTCTTCCTCTGTTAGTGTTTTCCTCAGTTCCTGCATTGTATATGATTTTGTTTTGTCAATTGTATTGATATGTAATTGCGTTTCCTTGATTTCAAGTTGTAATACTTTTTTCATAAATAGTTGTTCTATTTTGGTGGACATTTTTTGTGTATTAAGCATCTTGAAGTTGTGTCTCAGTGATGCTAGTATACCATTTAAATACTCGGGAATATTTCCTTATTTTTTGCATTGCAGCAGATATTTCAGCCTTTTATTTTGTTTGGCTAATTTCTTTTGGCATTCGAAATAATACTTGAATCTAAGGCACGTCTCATTGTTGTACTTGAGTGCTATGTGTTTTCATCATCATCATCCAGCCATTTGCGTCCACTGCTGAACATAGGCCTCCTCCATATGTTTCCATTTTTCTCTGTCCTGAGCTGTTTTTATTTAGTTATTTGTAACTCTCTTTATGTCGTCACTCCATCTTGTAGGTGGTCTTCCTATTTTACGTTGATCCTCTCTCAATCTCCACTCAAGGACTCTTTTAGTCCATCATCTTTTAGTCATACGAGCTACATGCCCAGCTTCTCGCCGTTTTGTTCATGTCACTCTTTCTATTATGTCTGTCACTTTCGTTTTTTCTCTCAGCGATTTATTTGTTATTCTGTCTCTTCTGGTTACCCCAAGCATTTACCTTTCCATTGCCCTCTGAGACACTCTCAATTTATTTATTGTTCGTTTGGTCAAAGTCAATGTATCACAATCGTAGGTGATAACAGGTAGCACGCATTGATCGTATACTTTTCTTTTTAAGCACATAGGTAGCTCACTTTTAAATATGTATTTCAGTTTACCAAACGCTGTCCATCCAAGTCCCACTCTTCTATTTATTTCACAAGTCTGATTGTCCTTTTCAATTTTTATTTCATGTCCGAGATACTTGTAGTTAAAAACTTGCTCAATTTCTCCTCCTTCGTCCATTTCTGTGCACTATTGGTTGTCACATGTCCGCTTTCATCTTTAAGTTTAAAAATCTGATGTCTTCCTTCTGATAAATTTCTCCTCATTATTTTCATACTCTTGTTTTCTTGTATAGTTTGCTCAATTTGACAAGTGTTATATTTATGTCTTATGTCCTTTCGTATCTCCTTAGATATAATCTTATTTAACCTGACCATCTCATGTATATCTTGCTTTTCTCGTGCCTTTCTCCTTTGCTCCATGAGCTGTTTTGTTTCCTTGCTTATTTTCACTTCTTTATGCTTAAGCTTTCTACAATGTTGTTTCTGTGCTTCTAGTATTGTCTCGGTTATATTGTTGTTTAAAGTTTCTATATCGTCCGTCCCCGTTCGTTCATTCTTTGTTCTTTCGTAAGGACTAAGCCATGTCCATCTTCTTTGAGCTTTCTTTTGAAAGAATGTGTTCATTAAGTACATATTATTATGTTGTAGAAAATGTAGTAACATTTGTTGTCTTCTATCGTTTCGGCAGTCCATTCCAAATTTTCCAATAGCAGTCTCGGATTCATCATCATTTTGTTTTCCAACTTTGGCATTGAAATCTCCAAGTATAAACGTCGTCTTTTATTCCTGCTTCAATATGTTCATAAAAACGTTCAACAAATACGTCATCGTAATCTGATGTTGGAGCGTATATTTGTTTTAGGAAGCCTTTTATTGTTCGTCTGTTTTGTTGTATTTATTTACGTTGATTCTTATTAAATGTTGTTTTCTTTTTTTTTATATACTACTTATTTCTAAATGCTTATTTTACTTACTCGTTGTCGCAAGTTTTTACTGCGAAAGTACGTAAACAAACCTAAAAATATTGTACAAAGTAAATAGAATAAGACCGATCACCACCTACAAAGAGCGTAATAAATTCGGACATTTTGTTTTTATTCTACTGTCGCCAATCACAATCCTTACAATATTCTTGCCAATAATAATCATACAATGTGTTCTCTATATAATAGAATCCATTAAAGCCCGTTAGTTTCATTGAGTTCCACACACAAACGTCGATGAGAATCCGCAAATAAACCAATCAAAACGATGCTCTCTTCGTAACCCCTAAATCTGACAAAAAACTCCAATAAGGAAAAAAAGCAATATAACAAATAACATAAAATTCGTTCATTTATTTGTATCTCAACCATATAGTTATGTAATTCATCTGTATTGCTACTAACCTATCTGTGTAATGCGTCTGAATTCAACAAATATTATTATTTTCTTTCTATTTCGTTCTATTTCGATTTTGTCTTTAGTGTTGGTAAAGAACTTCCTAGAGCTGGTGTGCGGTTTATGTGCATATGCTATTTCTTTCTTATTTACGATTTTTGTTAATATTTTGTTATCTGTTAAGTTTCGTACATATGCTACTCCAATGTATTTGTTTTGATTTATTTAGGTTTGTTATTGTTCTTGATTTAGTCGTTGTTTTTTGTCTATGTGAGTATGGTCCTAATTTGTATGTAATTTTGCGGTTTAAATTCGTCATCTATAATGTTGTATACTCTGTGTATAATGCCTGCCTATTGCTGTGCTGGATTTTTTGTTCCATCGGATGATTTGAATTAAAATTCATTATCCTACCCGATGATGTATCCTTTACATACCAATTGAATTTTATGCCTTTGTCGGTTCTGTGTAGTTCTGCGTCAAGATATGGTGATTTTGTTGTCTTTTTGTACTTCTACAATAAATTGTATTATTTCGTGTTGTTTGTTTAATGTGTTTAGTATTGTATCTAAATCTTGCCTTTTACCTATGGCTAGTTTGTCATCTACGTATTTCGAAATATGTATTGTTCCAATTTATTTTTGTTTAAGCTCGTCAAATGTATCATTTAATATTTTGTCCAGAATTATATCCCCAATGGTTGTTGAAAGCGGATTGGCCATTGGAATGCCGTAGATCTGATTGTATGTCTTGTTGTTAAATGTGAAATTGTTGTTGTCCGTTAGGCAAAACTCGAGGATATATCTAAATTTTTCGTTTGGGTATGTTTGTGTTAAGTTCTATGTCTTTCCATTTGTTCATTATTGTTTTTAAAGATAATTGTACGGGTATATTTGTGAATAATGATATCACGTCAAATGATACAATTTTTTCGTCATTCGTGATTGTCGTTGTCGCATTTAATTTCCCTTAACTCGCATTTAATTTCCCTTTTACTTGATATAATTTCCCTTTAGTTACTTAGTCTTAGTATTTATTTATGTATTATATTTAAATGAAATATGTGTATAGCACTTTTATTATACATTCAATAGCTATTTGAACATCCATTTAATGCAATATTTAATAATTTTAAAATTTTATAATAATTATTATTGTTAAAATGCAACCCTGTTTGCCTCACGTACACTGTAGACAAAAGTCGGCCATTTTGTATACTTTGCGTTGAAGGAGACAGAGTGATTTGGCATCACTTCATACAAATCCATGTATTTTAACTCAGCTGTCAGTGTCTATTCACAATAGTGCTGTTTTTTCACTTCTAGTAGTTCATATGCAAATTTACTATTTGGTATTTATTTATGTATTTTATTTAAATGAAATATGTGTATAGCACTTTTTTTTTACATTCAATAACTATTTGAACATCCATTTAATGCAATATTTAATAATTTTAAAATTTTATAATAATTATTATTGTTAAAATGCAACCCTGTTTGCCTCACGTACACTGTAGACAAAAGTCGGCCATTTTGTATACTTTGCGTTGAGGACACAGAGTGATTTGGCATCACTTCATACGTATCCATGTATTTTAATTAAGCTGTCAGTTGTGTATGACGGATTGGCGTATATAAAGTATTCTATGGGCTTCGGCTATAAGTCAGTGTTCTTTTGCAACTCGCATGCAAAAGAATGCGGCTAAAGTAAATAGAATAGGACCGATCATCAACTACAAAGAGCGTAATAAATTCGGACATTTTGTTTTTACTCGATACTCTAAGTAAAATCTCAAATAAGGACAAGCAGCAACATAGAAACATAGAATTCGCCATTTTGTATGTACCTCAACCATATAGTTATGCATGTAATTCATGGTTGCTTCTTGTTTTCTATGCGCACCTGATACATTCAATTTCGTTTTGTACCAAAAATCGGCCATATTATATATATATCGGGCAAATTATATATATATTATATATTATTATATTATTCTATATTATAATATATATTATTATATATATATATACAACATATTATCTGAAATATAAAAATTCATTATCAATATCCAATACGCATGTGCAATCTATTTTTATTATATCCATATACCAATCAAAATGACAAAACCTTTGCACGCATGTCAACCACACCGTTTCTTTCTATTTGCCTATATAAAAAGTATATGTACATATGCTCAGTAAAATACTATATTTTTCATTGATAATTGGCATTTCTGAATATTTTGTCCATCCATTTTTGTGCCATCCATCAGCCATCAAAATCAACACCACAAATTGTTCGTCTTTCGTCCATTATATTCGCATTGATACACACACACGCATCTACGCTTGCGTATTTGTTGTTGCTTTTGCTCTCGTTTCTTCAGGAATAATATTTTTGCATAAATAAATAAATAAATATCAACTCTTCATACTCTTGTTTTCTTGTATAGTTTGCTCAATTTGACAAGTGTTCTATTTTCTTATGTCCTTTCGTATATCCTTAGATATAATCTTATAATCTTTTCTCATATAGAGCTGTTTTGTTTCCTTGCTTATTTTCTCGTCTTTATGCTTAGGCTTTCTACAATGTTGTTTCTGTGCTTCTAGTATTGCCTCGATTATATTGTTGTTTAAAGTTTCTATATCGTCCCCTTGTTGCCGATCTAAAGCCCTATTTATTTGCAGTTTTTTGTTTATGGTATTTTCTGTCTGTTTTGCTATTTTTTAACTGAATAAATTTTGTTTTGTTATTATATTGTTGCTTTCTTCCTCTGTTAGTGTTTTCCTCAGTTCCTGCATTGTATATGATTTTGTTTTGTCAATTGTATTGATATGTAATTGCGTTTCCTTGATTTCAAGTTGTAATACTTTTTTCATAAATAGTTGTTCTATTTTGGTGGACATTTTTTGTGTATTAAGCATCTTGAAGTTGTGTCTCAGTGATGCTAGTATACCATTTAAATACTCGGGAATATTTCCTTATTTTTTGCATTGCAGCAGATATTTCAGCCTTTTATTTTGTTTGGCTAATTTCTTTTGGCATTCGAAATAATACTTGAATCTAAGGCACGTCTCATTGTTGTACTTGAGTGCTATGTGTTTTCATCATCATCATCCAGCCATTTGCGTCCACTGCTGAACATAGGCCTCCTCCATATGTTTCCATTTTTCTCTGTCCTGAGCTGTTTTTATTTAGTTATTTGTAACTCTCTTTATGTCGTCACTCCATCTTGTAGGTGGTCTTCCTATTTTACGTTGATCCTCTCTCAATCTCCACTCAAGGACTCTTTTAGTCCATCATCTTTTAGTCATACGAGCTACATGCCCAGCTTCTCGCCGTTTTGTTCATGTCACTCTTTCTATTATGTCTGTCACTTTCGTTTTTTCTCTCAGCGATTTATTTGTTATTCTGTCTCTTCTGGTTACCCCAAGCATTTACCTTTCCATTGCCCTCTGAGACACTCTCAATTTATTTATTGTTCGTTTGGTCAAAGTCAATGTATCACAATCGTAGGTGATAACAGGTAGCACGCATTGATCGTATACTTTTCTTTTTAAGCACATAGGTAGCTCACTTTTAAATATGTATTTCAGTTTACCAAACGCTGTCCATCCAAGTCCCACTCTTCTATTTATTTCACAAGTCTGATTGTCCTTTTCAATTTTTATTTCATGTCCGAGATACTTGTAGTTAAAAACTTGCTCAATTTCTCCTCCTTCGTCCATTTCTGTGCACTATTGGTTGTCACATGTCCGCTTTCATCTTTAAGTTTAAAAATCTGATGTCTTCCTTCTGATAAATTTCTCCTCATTATTTTCATACTCTTGTTTTCTTGTATAGTTTGCTCAATTTGACAAGTGTTATATTTATGTCTTATGTCCTTTCGTATCTCCTTAGATATAATCTTATTTAACCTGACCATCTCATGTATATCTTGCTTTTCTCGTGCCTTTCTCCTTTGCTCCATGAGCTGTTTTGTTTCCTTGCTTATTTTCACTTCTTTATGCTTAAGCTTTCTACAATGTTGTTTCTGTGCTTCTAGTATTGTCTCGGTTATATTGTTGTTTAAAGTTTCTATATCGTCCGTCCCCGTTCGTTCATTCTTTGTTCTTTCGTAAGGACTAAGCCATGTCCATCTTCTTTGAGCTTTCTTTTGAAAGAATGTGTTCATTAAGTACATATTATTATGTTGTAGAAAATGTAGTAACATTTGTTGTCTTCTATCGTTTCGGCAGTCCATTCCAAATTTTCCAATAGCAGTCTCGGATTCATCATCATTTTGTTTTCCAACTTTGGCATTGAAATCTCCAAGTATAAACGTCGTCTTTTATTCCTGCTTCAATATGTTCATAAAAACGTTCAACAAATACGTCATCGTAATCTGATGTTGGAGCGTATATTTGTTTTAGGAAGCCTTTTATTGTTCGTCTGTTTTGTTGTATTTATTTACGTTGATTCTTATTAAATGTTGTTTTCTTTTTTTTTATATACTACTTATTTCTAAATGCTTATTTTACTTACTCGTTGTCGCAAGTTTTTACTGCGAAAGTACGTAAACAAACCTAAAAATATTGTACAAAGTAAATAGAATAAGACCGATCACCACCTACAAAGAGCGTAATAAATTCGGACATTTTGTTTTTATTCTACTGTCGCCAATCACAATCCTTACAATATTCTTGCCAATAATAATCATACAATGTGTTCTCTATATAATAGAATCCATTAAAGCCCGTTAGTTTCATTGAGTTCCACACACAAACGTCGATGAGAATCCGCAAATAAACCAATCAAAACGATGCTCTCTTCGTAACCCCTAAATCTGACAAAAAACTCCAATAAGGAAAAAAAGCAATATAACAAATAACATAAAATTCGTTCATTTATTTGTATCTCAACCATATAGTTATGTAATTCATCTGTATTGCTACTAACCTATCTGTGTAATGCGTCTGAATTCAACAAATATTATTATTTTCTTTCTATTTCGTTCTATTTCGATTTTGTCTTTAGTGTTGGTAAAGAACTTCCTAGAGCTGGTGTGCGGTTTATGTGCATATGCTATTTCTTTCTTATTTACGATTTTTGTTAATATTTTGTTATCTGTTAAGTTTCGTACATATGCTACTCCAATGTATTTGTTTTGATTTATTTAGGTTTGTTATTGTTCTTGATTTAGTCGTTGTTTTTTGTCTATGTGAGTATGGTCCTAATTTGTATGTAATTTTGCGGTTTAAATTCGTCATCTATAATGTTGTATACTCTGTGTATAATGCCTGCCTATTGCTGTGCTGGATTTTTTGTTCCATCGGATGATTTGAATTAAAATTCATTATCCTACCCGATGATGTATCCTTTACATACCAATTGAATTTTATGCCTTTGTCGGTTCTGTGTAGTTCTGCGTCAAGATATGGTGATTTTGTTGTCTTTTTGTACTTCTACAATAAATTGTATTATTTCGTGTTGTTTGTTTAATGTGTTTAGTATTGTATCTAAATCTTGCCTTTTACCTATGGCTAGTTTGTCATCTACGTATTTCGAAATATGTATTGTTCCAATTTATTTTTGTTTAAGCTCGTCAAATGTATCATTTAATATTTTGTCCAGAATTATATCCCCAATGGTTGTTGAAAGCGGATTGGCCATTGGAATGCCGTAGATCTGATTGTATGTCTTGTTGTTAAATGTGAAATTGTTGTTGTCCGTTAGGCAAAACTCGAGGATATATCTAAATTTTTCGTTTGGGTATGTTTGTGTTAAGTTCTATGTCTTTCCATTTGTTCATTATTGTTTTTAAAGATAATTGTACGGGTATATTTGTGAATAATGATATCACGTCAAATGATACAATTTTTTCGTCATTCGTGATTGTCGTTGTCGCATTTAATTTCCCTTAACTCGCATTTAATTTCCCTTTTACTTGATATAATTTCCCTTTAGTTACTTAGTCTTAGTATTTATTTATGTATTATATTTAAATGAAATATGTGTATAGCACTTTTATTATACATTCAATAGCTATTTGAACATCCATTTAATGCAATATTTAATAATTTTAAAATTTTATAATAATTATTATTGTTAAAATGCAACCCTGTTTGCCTCACGTACACTGTAGACAAAAGTCGGCCATTTTGTATACTTTGCGTTGAAGGAGACAGAGTGATTTGGCATCACTTCATACAAATCCATGTATTTTAACTCAGCTGTCAGTGTCTATTCACAATAGTGCTGTTTTTTCACTTCTAGTAGTTCATATGCAAATTTACTATTTGGTATTTATTTATGTATTTTATTTAAATGAAATATGTGTATAGCACTTTTTTTTTACATTCAATAACTATTTGAACATCCATTTAATGCAATATTTAATAATTTTAAAATTTTATAATAATTATTATTGTTAAAATGCAACCCTGTTTGCCTCACGTACACTGTAGACAAAAGTCGGCCATTTTGTATACTTTGCGTTGAGGACACAGAGTGATTTGGCATCACTTCATACGTATCCATGTATTTTAATTAAGCTGTCAGTTGTGTATGACGGATTGGCGTATATAAAGTATTCTATGGGCTTCGGCTATAAGTCAGTGTTCTTTTGCAACTCGCATGCAAAAGAATGCGGCTAAAGTAAATAGAATAGGACCGATCATCAACTACAAAGAGCGTAATAAATTCGGACATTTTGTTTTTACTCGATACTCTAAGTAAAATCTCAAATAAGGACAAGCAGCAACATAGAAACATAGAATTCGCCATTTTGTATGTACCTCAACCATATAGTTATGCATGTAATTCATGGTTGCTTCTTGTTTTCTATGCGCACCTGATACATTCAATTTCGTTTTGTACCAAAAATCGGCCATATTATATATATATCGGGCAAATTATATATATATTATATATTATTATATTATTCTATATTATAATATATATTATTATATATATATATACAACATATTATCTGAAATATAAAAATTCATTATCAATATCCAATACGCATGTGCAATCTATTTTTATTATATCCATATACCAATCAAAATGACAAAACCTTTGCACGCATGTCAACCACACCGTTTCTTTCTATTTGCCTATATAAAAAGTATATGTACATATGCTCAGTAAAATACTATATTTTTCATTGATAATTGGCATTTCTGAATATTTTGTCCATCCATTTTTGTGCCATCCATCAGCCATCAAAATCAACACCACAAATTGTTCGTCTTTCGTCCATTATATTCGCATTGATACACACACACGCATCTACGCTTGCGTATTTGTTGTTGCTTTTGCTCTCGTTTCTTCAGGAATAATATTTTTGCATAAATAAATAAATAAATATCAACTCTTCATACTCTTGTTTTCTTGTATAGTTTGCTCAATTTGACAAGTGTTCTATTTTCTTATGTCCTTTCGTATATCCTTAGATATAATCTTATAATCTTTTCTCATATAGAGCTGTTTTGTTTCCTTGCTTATTTTCTCGTCTTTATGCTTAGGCTTTCTACAATGTTGTTTCTGTGCTTCTAGTATTGCCTCGATTATATTGTTGTTTAAAGTTTCTATATCGTCCCCTTGTTGCCGATCTAAAGCCCTATTTATTTGCAGTTTTTTGTTTATGGTATTTTCTGTCTGTTTTGCTATTTTTTAACTGAATAAATTTTGTTTTGTTATTATATTGTTGCTTTCTTCCTCTGTTAGTGTTTTCCTCAGTTCCTGCATTGTATATGATTTTGTTTTGTCAATTGTATTGATATGTAATTGCGTTTCCTTGATTTCAAGTTGTAATACTTTTTTCATAAATAGTTGTTCTATTTTGGTGGACATTTTTTGTGTATTAAGCATCTTGAAGTTGTGTCTCAGTGATGCTAGTATACCATTTAAATACTCGGGAATATTTCCTTATTTTTTGCATTGCAGCAGATATTTCAGCCTTTTATTTTGTTTGGCTAATTTCTTTTGGCATTCGAAATAATACTTGAATCTAAGGCACGTCTCATTGTTGTACTTGAGTGCTATGTGTTTTCATCATCATCATCCAGCCATTTGCGTCCACTGCTGAACATAGGCCTCCTCCATATGTTTCCATTTTTCTCTGTCCTGAGCTGTTTTTATTTAGTTATTTGTAACTCTCTTTATGTCGTCACTCCATCTTGTAGGTGGTCTTCCTATTTTACGTTGATCCTCTCTCAATCTCCACTCAAGGACTCTTTTAGTCCATCATCTTTTAGTCATACGAGCTACATGCCCAGCTTCTCGCCGTTTTGTTCATGTCACTCTTTCTATTATGTCTGTCACTTTCGTTTTTTCTCTCAGCGATTTATTTGTTATTCTGTCTCTTCTGGTTACCCCAAGCATTTACCTTTCCATTGCCCTCTGAGACACTCTCAATTTATTTATTGTTCGTTTGGTCAAAGTCAATGTATCACAATCGTAGGTGATAACAGGTAGCACGCATTGATCGTATACTTTTCTTTTTAAGCACATAGGTAGCTCACTTTTAAATATGTATTTCAGTTTACCAAACGCTGTCCATCCAAGTCCCACTCTTCTATTTATTTCACAAGTCTGATTGTCCTTTTCAATTTTTATTTCATGTCCGAGATACTTGTAGTTAAAAACTTGCTCAATTTCTCCTCCTTCGTCCATTTCTGTGCACTATTGGTTGTCACATGTCCGCTTTCATCTTTAAGTTTAAAAATCTGATGTCTTCCTTCTGATAAATTTCTCCTCATTATTTTCATACTCTTGTTTTCTTGTATAGTTTGCTCAATTTGACAAGTGTTATATTTATGTCTTATGTCCTTTCGTATCTCCTTAGATATAATCTTATTTAACCTGACCATCTCATGTATATCTTGCTTTTCTCGTGCCTTTCTCCTTTGCTCCATGAGCTGTTTTGTTTCCTTGCTTATTTTCACTTCTTTATGCTTAAGCTTTCTACAATGTTGTTTCTGTGCTTCTAGTATTGTCTCGGTTATATTGTTGTTTAAAGTTTCTATATCGTCCGTCCCCGTTCGTTCATTCTTTGTTCTTTCGTAAGGACTAAGCCATGTCCATCTTCTTTGAGCTTTCTTTTGAAAGAATGTGTTCATTAAGTACATATTATTATGTTGTAGAAAATGTAGTAACATTTGTTGTCTTCTATCGTTTCGGCAGTCCATTCCAAATTTTCCAATAGCAGTCTCGGATTCATCATCATTTTGTTTTCCAACTTTGGCATTGAAATCTCCAAGTATAAACGTCGTCTTTTATTCCTGCTTCAATATGTTCATAAAAACGTTCAACAAATACGTCATCGTAATCTGATGTTGGAGCGTATATTTGTTTTAGGAAGCCTTTTATTGTTCGTCTGTTTTGTTGTATTTATTTACGTTGATTCTTATTAAATGTTGTTTTCTTTTTTTTTATATACTACTTATTTCTAAATGCTTATTTTACTTACTCGTTGTCGCAAGTTTTTACTGCGAAAGTACGTAAACAAACCTAAAAATATTGTACAAAGTAAATAGAATAAGACCGATCACCACCTACAAAGAGCGTAATAAATTCGGACATTTTGTTTTTATTCTACTGTCGCCAATCACAATCCTTACAATATTCTTGCCAATAATAATCATACAATGTGTTCTCTATATAATAGAATCCATTAAAGCCCGTTAGTTTCATTGAGTTCCACACACAAACGTCGATGAGAATCCGCAAATAAACCAATCAAAACGATGCTCTCTTCGTAACCCCTAAATCTGACAAAAAACTCCAATAAGGAAAAAAAGCAATATAACAAATAACATAAAATTCGTTCATTTATTTGTATCTCAACCATATAGTTATGTAATTCATCTGTATTGCTACTAACCTATCTGTGTAATGCGTCTGAATTCAACAAATATTATTATTTTCTTTCTATTTCGTTCTATTTCGATTTTGTCTTTAGTGTTGGTAAAGAACTTCCTAGAGCTGGTGTGCGGTTTATGTGCATATGCTATTTCTTTCTTATTTACGATTTTTGTTAATATTTTGTTATCTGTTAAGTTTCGTACATATGCTACTCCAATGTATTTGTTTTGATTTATTTAGGTTTGTTATTGTTCTTGATTTAGTCGTTGTTTGTTGTCTATGTGAGTATGGTCCTAATTTGTATGTAATTTTGCGGTTTAAATTCGTCATCTATAATGTTGTATACTCTGTGTATAATGCCTGCCTATTGCTGTGCTGGATTTTTTGTTCCATCGGATGATTTGAATTAAAATTCATTATCCTACCCGATAATGTATCCTTTACATACCAATTGAATTTTATGCCTTTGTCGGTTCTGTGTAGTTCTGCGTCAAGATATGGTGATTTTGTTGTCTTTTTGTACTTCTACAATAAATTGTATTATTTCGTGTTGTTTGTTTAATGTGTTTAGTATTGTATCTAAATCTTGCCTTTTACCTATGGCTAGTTTGTCATCTACGTATTTCGAAATATGTATTGTTCCAATTTATTTTTGTTTAAGCTCGTCAAATGTATCATTTAATATTTTGTCCAGAATTATATCCCCAATGGTTGTTGAAAGCGGATTGGCCATTGGAATGCCGTAGATCTGATTGTATGTCTTGTTGTTAAATGTGAAATTGTTGTTGTCCGTTAGGCAAAACTCGAGGATATATCTAAATTTTTCGTTTGGGTATGTTTGTGTTAAGTTCTATGTCTTTCCATTTGTTCATTATTGTTTTTAAAGATAATTGTACGGGTATATTTGTGAATAATGATATCACGTCAAATGATACAATTTTTTCGTCATTCGTGATTGTCGTTGTCGCATTTAATTTCCCTTAACTCGCATTTAATTTCCCTTTTACTTGATATAATTTCCCTTTAGTTACTTAGTCTTAGTATTTATTTATGTATTATATTTAAATGAAATATGTGTATAGCACTTTTATTATACATTCAATAGCTATTTGAACATCCATTTAATGCAATATTTAATAATTTTAAAATTTTATAATAATTATTATTGTTAAAATGCAACCCTGTTTGCCTCACGTACACTGTAGACAAAAGTCGGCCATTTTGTATACTTTGCGTTGAAGGAGACAGAGTGATTTGGCATCACTTCATACAAATCCATGTATTTTAACTCAGCTGTCAGTGTCTATTCACAATAGTGCTGTTTTTTCACTTCTAGTAGTTCATATGCAAATTTACTATTTGGTATTTATTTATGTATTTTATTTAAATGAAATATGTGTATAGCACTTTTTTTTTACATTCAATAACTATTTGAACATCCATTTAATGCAATATTTAATAATTTTAAAATTTTATAATAATTATTATTGTTAAAATGCAACCCTGTTTGCCTCACGTACACTGTAGACAAAAGTCGGCCATTTTGTATACTTTGCGTTGAGGACACAGAGTGATTTGGCATCACTTCATACGTATCCATGTATTTTAATTAAGCTGTCAGTTGTGTATGACGGATTGGCGTATATAAAGTATTCTATGGGCTTCGGCTATAAGTCAGTGTTCTTTTGCAACTCGCATGCAAAAGAATGCGGCTAAAGTAAATAGAATAGGACCGATCATCAACTACAAAGAGCGTAATAAATTCGGACATTTTGTTTTTACTCGATACTCTAAGTAAAATCTCAAATAAGGACAAGCAGCAACATAGAAACATAGAATTCGCCATTTTGTATGTACCTCAACCATATAGTTATGCATGTAATTCATGGTTGCTTCTTGTTTTCTATGCGCACCTGATACATTCAATTTCGTTTTGTACCAAAAATCGGCCATATTATATATATATCGGGCAAATTATATATATATTATATATTATTATATTATTCTATATTATAATATATATTATTATATATATATATATACAACATATTATCTGAAATATAAAAATTCATTATCAATATCCAATACGCATGTGCAATCTATTTTTATTATATCCATATACCAATCAAAATGACAAAACCTTTGCACGCATGTCAACCACACCGTTTCTTTCTATTTGCCTATATAAAAAGTATATGTACATATGCTCAGTAAAATACTATATTTTTCATTGATAATTGGCATTTCTGAATATTTTGTCCATCCATTTTTGTGCCATCCATCAGCCATCAAAATCAACACCACAAATTGTTCGTCTTTCGTCCATTATATTCGCATTGATACACACACACGCATCTACGCTTGCGTATTTGTTGTTGCTTTTGCTCTCGTTTCTTCAGGAATAATATTTTTGCATAAATAAATAAATAAATATCAACTCTTCATACTCTTGTTTTCTTGTATAGTTTGCTCAATTTGACAAGTGTTCTATTTTCTTATGTCCTTTCGTATATCCTTAGATATAATCTTATAATCTTTTCTCATATAGAGCTGTTTTGTTTCCTTGCTTATTTTCTCGTCTTTATGCTTAGGCTTTCTACAATGTTGTTTCTGTGCTTCTAGTATTGCCTCGATTATATTGTTGTTTAAAGTTTCTATATCGTCCCCTTGTTGCCGATCTAAAGCCCTATTTATTTGCAGTTTTTTGTTTATGGTATTTTCTGTCTGTTTTGCTATTTTTTAACTGAATAAATTTTGTTTTGTTATTATATTGTTGCTTTCTTCCTCTGTTAGTGTTTTCCTCAGTTCCTGCATTGTATATGATTTTGTTTTGTCAATTGTATTGATATGTAATTGCGTTTCCTTGATTTCAAGTTGTAATACTTTTTTCATAAATAGTTGTTCTATTTTGGTGGACATTTTTTGTGTATTAAGCATCTTGAAGTTGTGTCTCAGTGATGCTAGTATACCCTTTAAATACTCGGGAATATTTCCTTATTTTTTGCATTGCAGCAGATATTTCAGCCTTTTATTTTGTTTGGCTAATTTCTTTTGGCATTCGAAATAATACTTGAATCTAAGGCACGTCTCATTGTTGTACTTGAGTGCTATGTGTTTTCATCATCATCATCCAGCCATTTGCGTCCACTGCTGAACATAGGCCTCCTCCATATGTTTCCATTTTTCTCTGTCCTGAGCTGTTTTTATTCAGTTATTTGTAACTCTCTTTATGTCGTCACTCCATCTTGTAGGTGGTCTTCCTATTTTACGTTTATCCTCTCTCAATCTCCACTCAAGGACTCTTTTAGTCCATCATCTTTTAGTCATACGATCAACATGCCCAGCTTCTCGCCGTTTTGTTCATGTCACTCTTTCTATTATGTCTGTCACTTTCGTTTTTTCTCTCAGCGATTTATTTGTTATTCTGTCTCTTCTGGTTACCCCAAGCATTTACCTTTCCATTGCCCTCTGAGACACTCTCAATTTATTTATTGTTCGTTTGGTCAAAGTCAATGTATCACAATCGTAGGTGATAACAGGTAGCACGCATTGATCGTATACTTTTCTTTTTAAGCACATAGGTAGCTTACTTTTAAATATGTATTTCAGTTTACCAAACGCTGTCCATCCAAGTCCCACTCTTCTATTTATTTCACAAGTCTGATTGTCCTTTTCAATTTTTATTTCATGTCCGAGATACTTGTAGTTAAAAACTTGCTCAATTTCTCCTCCTTCGTCCATTTCTGTGCACTATTGGTTGTCACATGTCCGCTTTCATCTTTAAGTTTAAAAATCTGATGTCTTCCTTCTGATAAATTTCTCCTCATTATTTTCATACTCTTGTTTTCTTGTATAGTTTGCTCAATTTGACAAGTGTTATATTTATGTCTTATGTCCTTTCGTATCTCCTTAGATATAATCTTATTTAACCTGACCATCTCATGTATATCTTGCTTTTCTCGTGCCTTTCTCCTTTGCTCCATGAGCTGTTTTGTTTCCTTGCTTATTTTCACTTCTTTATGCTTAAGCTTTCTACAATGTTGTTTCTGTGCTTCTAGTATTGTCTCGGTTATATTGTTGTTTAAAGTTTCTATATCGTCCGTCCCCGTTCGTTCATTCTTTGTTCTTTCGTAAGGACTAAGCCATGTCCATCTTCTTTGAGCTTTCTTTTGAAAGAATGTGTTCATTAAGTACATATTATTATGTTGTAGAAAATGTAGTAACATTTGTTGTCTTCTATCGTTTCGGCAGTCCATTCCAAATTTTCCAATAGCAGTCTCGGATTCATCATCATTTTGTTTTCCAACTTTGGCATTGAAATCTCCAAGTATAAACGTCGTCTTTTATTCCTGCTTCAATATGTTCATAAAAACGTTCAACAAATACGTCATCGTAATCTGATGTTGGAGCGTATATTTGTTTTAGGAAGCCTTTTATTGTTCGTCTGTTTTGTTGTATTTATTTACGTTGATTCTTATTAAATGTTGTTTTCTTTTTTTTTATATACTACTTATTTCTAAATGCTTATTTTACTTACTCGTTGTCGCAAGTTTTTACTGCGAAAGTACGTAAACAAACCTAAAAATATTGTACAAAGTAAATAGAATAAGACCGATCACCACCTACAAAGAGCGTAATAAATTCGGACATTTTGTTTTTATTCTACTGTCGCCAATCACAATCCTTACAATATTCTTGCCAATAATAATCATACAATGTGTTCTCTATATAATAGAATCCATTAAAGCCCGTTAGTTTCATTGAGTTCCACACACAAACGTCGATGAGAATCCGCAAATAAACCAATCAAAACGATGCTCTCTTCGTAACCCCTAAATCTGACAAAAAACTCCAATAAGGAAAAAAAGCAATATAACAAATAACATAAAATTCGTTCATTTATTTGTATCTCAACCATATAGTTATGTAATTCATCTGTATTGCTACTAACCTATCTGTGTAATGCGTCTGAATTCAACAAATATTATTATTTTCTTTCTATTTCGTTCTATTTCGATTTTGTCTTTAGTGTTGGTAAAGAACTTCCTAGAGCTGGTGTGCGGTTTATGTGCATATGCTATTTCTTTCTTATTTACGATTTTTGTTAATATTTTGTTATCTGTTAAGTTTCGTACATATGCTACTCCAATGTATTTGTTTTGATTTATTTAGGTTTGTTATTGTTCTTGATTTAGTCGTTGTTTTTTGTCTATGTGAGTATGGTCCTAATTTGTATGTAATTTTGCGGTTTAAATTCGTCATCTATAATGTTGTATACTCTGTGTATAATGCCTGCCTATTGCTGTGCTGGATTTTTTGTTCCATCGGATGATTTGAATTAAAATTCATTATCCTACCCGATGATGTATCCTTTACATACCAATTGAATTTTATGCCTTTGTCGGTTCTGTGTAGTTCTGCGTCAAGATATGGTGATTTTGTTGTCTTTTTGTACTTCTACAATAAATTGTATTATTTCGTGTTGTTTGTTTAATGTGTTTAGTATTGTATCTAAATCTTGCCTTTTACCTATGGCTAGTTTGTCATCTACGTATTTCGAAATATGTATTGTTCCAATTTATTTTTGTTTAAGCTCGTCAAATGTATCATTTAATATTTTGTCCAGAATTATATCCCCAATGGTTGTTGAAAGCGGATTGGCCATTGGAATGCCGTAGATCTGATTGTATGTCTTGTTGTTAAATGTGAAATTGTTGTTGTCCGTTAGGCAAAACTCGAGGATATATCTAAATTTTTCGTTTGGGTATGTTTGTGTTAAGTTCTATGTCTTTCCATTTGTTCATTATTGTTTTTAAAGATAATTGTACGGGTATATTTGTGAATAATGATATCACGTCAAATGATACAATTTTTTCGTCATTCGTGATTGTCGTTGTCGCATTTAATTTCCCTTAACTCGCATTTAATTTCCCTTTTACTTGATATAATTTCCCTTTAGTTACTTAGTCTTAGTATTTATTTATGTATTATATTTAAATGAAATATGTGTATAGCACTTTTATTATACATTCAATAGCTATTTGAACATCCATTTAATGCAATATTTAATAATTTTAAAATTTTATAATAATTATTATTGTTAAAATGCAACCCTGTTTGCCTCACGTACACTGTAGACAAAAGTCGGCCATTTTGTATACTTTGCGTTGAAGGAGACAGAGTGATTTGGCATCACTTCATACAAATCCATGTATTTTAACTCAGCTGTCAGTGTCTATTCACAATAGTGCTGTTTTTTCACTTCTAGTAGTTCATATGCAAATTTACTATTTGGTATTTATTTATGTATTTTATTTAAATGAAATATGTGTATAGCACTTTTTTTTTACATTCAATAACTATTTGAACATCCATTTAATGCAATATTTAATAATTTTAAAATTTTATAATAATTATTATTGTTAAAATGCAACCCTGTTTGCCTCACGTACACTGTAGACAAAAGTCGGCCATTTTGTATACTTTGCGTTGAGGACACAGAGTGATTTGGCATCACTTCATACGTATCCATGTATTTTAATTAAGCTGTCAGTTGTGTATGACGGATTGGCGTATATAAAGTATTCTATGGGCTTCGGCTATAAGTCAGTGTTCTTTTGCAACTCGCATGCAAAAGAATGCGGCTAAAGTAAATAGAATAGGACCGATCATCAACTACAAAGAGCGTAATAAATTCGGACATTTTGTTTTTACTCGATACTCTAAGTAAAATCTCAAATAAGGACAAGCAGCAACATAGAAACATAGAATTCGCCATTTTGTATGTACCTCAACCATATAGTTATGCATGTAATTCATGGTTGCTTCTTGTTTTCTATGCGCACCTGATACATTCAATTTCGTTTTGTACCAAAAATCGGCCATATTATATATATATCGGGCAAATTATATATATATTATATATTATTATATTATTCTATATTATAATATATATTATTATATATATATATACAACATATTATCTGAAATATAAAAATTCATTATCAATATCCAATACGCATGTGCAATCTATTTTTATTATATCCATATACCAATCAAAATGACAAAACCTTTGCACGCATGTCAACCACACCGTTTCTTTCTATTTGCCTATATAAAAAGTATATGTACATATGCTCAGTAAAATACTATATTTTTCATTGATAATTGGCATTTCTGAATATTTTGTCCATCCATTTTTGTGCCATCCATCAGCCATCAAAATCAACACCACAAATTGTTCGTCTTTCGTCCATTATATTCGCATTGATACACACACACGCATCTACGCTTGCGTATTTGTTGTTGCTTTTGCTCTCGTTTCTTCAGGAATAATATTTTTGCATAAATAAATAAATAAATATCAACTCTTCATACTCTTGTTTTCTTGTATAGTTTGCTCAATTTGACAAGTGTTCTATTTTCTTATGTCCTTTCGTATATCCTTAGATATAATCTTATAATCTTTTCTCATATAGAGCTGTTTTGTTTCCTTGCTTATTTTCTCGTCTTTATGCTTAGGCTTTCTACAATGTTGTTTCTGTGCTTCTAGTATTGCCTCGATTATATTGTTGTTTAAAGTTTCTATATCGTCCCCTTGTTGCCGATCTAAAGCCCTATTTATTTGCAGTTTTTTGTTTATGGTATTTTCTGTCTGTTTTGCTATTTTTTAACTGAATAAATTTTGTTTTGTTATTATATTGTTGCTTTCTTCCTCTGTTAGTGTTTTCCTCAGTTCCTGCATTGTATATGATTTTGTTTTGTCAATTGTATTGATATGTAATTGCGTTTCCTTGATTTCAAGTTGTAATACTTTTTTCATAAATAGTTGTTCTATTTTGGTGGACATTTTTTGTGTATTAAGCATCTTGAAGTTGTGTCTCAGTGATGCTAGTATACCCTTTAAATACTCGGGAATATTTCCTTATTTTTTGCATTGCAGCAGATATTTCAGCCTTTTATTTTGTTTGGCTAATTTCTTTTGGCATTCGAAATAATACTTGAATCTAAGGCACGTCTCATTGTTGTACTTGAGTGCTATGTGTTTTCATCATCATCATCCAGCCATTTGCGTCCACTGCTGAACATAGGCCTCCTCCATATGTTTCCATTTTTCTCTGTCCTGAGCTGTTTTTATTCAGTTATTTGTAACTCTCTTTATGTCGTCACTCCATCTTGTAGGTGGTCTTCCTATTTTACGTTTATCCTCTCTCAATCTCCACTCAAGGACTCTTTTAGTCCATCATCTTTTAGTCATACGATCAACATGCCCAGCTTCTCGCCGTTTTGTTCATGTCACTCTTTCTATTATGTCTGTCACTTTCGTTTTTTCTCTCAGCGATTTATTTGTTATTCTGTCTCTTCTGGTTACCCCAAGCATTTACCTTTCCATTGCCCTCTGAGACACTCTCAATTTATTTATTGTTCGTTTGGTCAAAGTCAATGTATCACAATCGTAGGTGATAACAGGTAGCACGCATTGATCGTATACTTTTCTTTTTAAGCACATAGGTAGCTCACTTTTAAATATGTATTTCAGTTTACCAAACGCTGTCCATCCAAGTCCCACTCTTCTATTTATTTCACAAGTCTGATTGTCCTTTTCAATTTTTATTTCATGTCCGAGATACTTGTAGTTAAAAACTTGCTCAATTTCTCCTCCTTCGTCCATTTCTGTGCACTATTGGTTGTCACATGTCCGCTTTCATCTTTAAGTTTAAAAATCTGATGTCTTCCTTCTGATAAATTTCTCCTCATTATTTTCATACTCTTGTTTTCTTGTATAGTTTGCTCAATTTGACAAGTGTTATATTTATGTCTTATGTCCTTTCGTATCTCCTTAGATATAATCTTATTTAACCTGACCATCTCATGTATATCTTGCTTTTCTCGTGCCTTTCTCCTTTGCTCCATGAGCTGTTTTGTTTCCTTGCTTATTTTCACTTCTTTATGCTTAAGCTTTCTACAATGTTGTTTCTGTGCTTCTAGTATTGTCTCGGTTATATTGTTGTTTAAAGTTTCTATATCGTCCGTCCCCGTTCGTTCATTCTTTGTTCTTTCGTAAGGACTAAGCCATGTCCATCTTCTTTGAGCTTTCTTTTGAAAGAATGTGTTCATTAAGTACATATTATTATGTTGTAGAAAATGTAGTAACATTTGTTGTCTTCTATCGTTTCGGCAGTCCATTCCAAATTTTCCAATAGCAGTCTCGGATTCATCATCATTTTGTTTTCCAACTTTGGCATTGAAATCTCCAAGTATAAACGTCGTCTTTTATTCCTGCTTCAATATGTTCATAAAAACGTTCAACAAATACGTCATCGTAATCTGATGTTGGAGCGTATATTTGTTTTAGGAAGCCTTTTATTGTTCGTCTGTTTTGTTGTATTTATTTACGTTGATTCTTATTAAATGTTGTTTTCTTTTTTTTTATATACTACTTATTTCTAAATGCTTATTTTACTTACTCGTTGTCGCAAGTTTTTACTGCGAAAGTACGTAAACAAACCTAAAAATATTGTACAAAGTAAATAGAATAAGACCGATCACCACCTACAAAGAGCGTAATAAATTCGGACATTTTGTTTTTATTCTACTGTCGCCAATCACAATCCTTACAATATTCTTGCCAATAATAATCATACAATGTGTTCTCTATATAATAGAATCCATTAAAGCCCGTTAGTTTCATTGAGTTCCACACACAAACGTCGATGAGAATCCGCAAATAAACCAATCAAAACGATGCTCTCTTCGTAACCCCTAAATCTGACAAAAAACTCCAATAAGGAAAAAAAGCAATATAACAAATAACATAAAATTCGTTCATTTATTTGTATCTCAACCATATAGTTATGTAATTCATCTGTATTGCTACTAACCTATCTGTGTAATGCGTCTGAATTCAACAAATATTATTATTTTCTTTCTATTTCGTTCTATTTCGATTTTGTCTTTAGTGTTGGTAAAGAACTTCCTAGAGCTGGTGTGCGGTTTATGTGCATATGCTATTTCTTTCTTATTTACGATTTTTGTTAATATTTTGTTATCTGTTAAGTTTCGTACATATGCTACTCCAATGTATTTGTTTTGATTTATTTAGGTTTGTTATTGTTCTTGATTTAGTCGTTGTTTGTTGTCTATGTGAGTATGGTCCTAATTTGTATGTAATTTTGCGGTTTAAATTCGTCATCTATAATGTTGTATACTCTGTGTATAATGCCTGCCTATTGCTGTGCTGGATTTTTTGTTCCATCGGATGATTTGAATTAAAATTCATTATCCTACCCGATAATGTATCCTTTACATACCAATTGAATTTTATGCCTTTGTCGGTTCTGTGTAGTTCTGCGTCAAGATATGGTGATTTTGTTGTCTTTTTGTACTTCTACAATAAATTGTATTATTTCGTGTTGTTTGTTTAATGTGTTTAGTATTGTATCTAAATCTTGCCTTTTACCTATGGCTAGTTTGTCATCTACGTATTTCGAAATATGTATTGTTCCAATTTATTTTTGTTTAAGCTCGTCAAATGTATCATTTAATATTTTGTCCAGAATTATATCCCCAATGGTTGTTGAAAGCGGATTGGCCATTGGAATGCCGTAGATCTGATTGTATGTCTTGTTGTTAAATGTGAAATTGTTGTTGTCCGTTAGGCAAAACTCGAGGATATATCTAAATTTTTCGTTTGGGTATGTTTGTGTTAAGTTCTATGTCTTTCCATTTGTTCATTATTGTTTTTAAAGATAATTGTACGGGTATATTTGTGAATAATGATATCACGTCAAATGATACAATTTTTTCGTCATTCGTGATTGTCGTTGTCGCATTTAATTTCCCTTAACTCGCATTTAATTTCCCTTTTACTTGATATAATTTCCCTTTAGTTACTTAGTCTTAGTATTTATTTATGTATTATATTTAAATGAAATATGTGTATAGCACTTTTATTATACATTCAATAGCTATTTGAACATCCATTTAATGCAATATTTAATAATTTTAAAATTTTATAATAATTATTATTGTTAAAATGCAACCCTGTTTGCCTCACGTACACTGTAGACAAAAGTCGGCCATTTTGTATACTTTGCGTTGAAGGAGACAGAGTGATTTGGCATCACTTCATACAAATCCATGTATTTTAACTCAGCTGTCAGTGTCTATTCACAATAGTGCTGTTTTTTCACTTCTAGTAGTTCATATGCAAATTTACTATTTGGTATTTATTTATGTATTTTATTTAAATGAAATATGTGTATAGCACTTTTTTTTTACATTCAATAACTATTTGAACATCCATTTAATGCAATATTTAATAATTTTAAAATTTTATAATAATTATTATTGTTAAAATGCAACCCTGTTTGCCTCACGTACACTGTAGACAAAAGTCGGCCATTTTGTATACTTTGCGTTGAGGACACAGAGTGATTTGGCATCACTTCATACGTATCCATGTATTTTAATTAAGCTGTCAGTTGTGTATGACGGATTGGCGTATATAAAGTATTCTATGGGCTTCGGCTATAAGTCAGTGTTCTTTTGCAACTCGCATGCAAAAGAATGCGGCTAAAGTAAATAGAATAGGACCGATCATCAACTACAAAGAGCGTAATAAATTCGGACATTTTGTTTTTACTCGATACTCTAAGTAAAATCTCAAATAAGGACAAGCAGCAACATAGAAACATAGAATTCGCCATTTTGTATGTACCTCAACCATATAGTTATGCATGTAATTCATGGTTGCTTCTTGTTTTCTATGCGCACCTGATACATTCAATTTCGTTTTGTACCAAAAATCGGCCATATTATATATATATCGGGCAAATTATATATATATTATATATTATTATATTATTCTATATTATAATATATATTATTATATATATATATATACAACATATTATCTGAAATATAAAAATTCATTATCAATATCCAATACGCATGTGCAATCTATTTTTATTATATCCATATACCAATCAAAATGACAAAACCTTTGCACGCATGTCAACCACACCGTTTCTTTCTATTTGCCTATATAAAAAGTATATGTACATATGCTCAGTAAAATACTATATTTTTCATTGATAATTGGCATTTCTGAATATTTTGTCCATCCATTTTTGTGCCATCCATCAGCCATCAAAATCAACACCACAAATTGTTCGTCTTTCGTCCATTATATTCGCATTGATACACACACACGCATCTACGCTTGCGTATTTGTTGTTGCTTTTGCTCTCGTTTCTTCAGGAATAATATTTTTGCATAAATAAATAAATAAATATCAACTCTTCATACTCTTGTTTTCTTGTATAGTTTGCTCAATTTGACAAGTGTTCTATTTTCTTATGTCCTTTCGTATATCCTTAGATATAATCTTATAATCTTTTCTCATATAGAGCTGTTTTGTTTCCTTGCTTATTTTCTCGTCTTTATGCTTAGGCTTTCTACAATGTTGTTTCTGTGCTTCTAGTATTGCCTCGATTATATTGTTGTTTAAAGTTTCTATATCGTCCCCTTGTTGCCGATCTAAAGCCCTATTTATTTGCAGTTTTTTGTTTATGGTATTTTCTGTCTGTTTTGCTATTTTTTAACTGAATAAATTTTGTTTTGTTATTATATTGTTGCTTTCTTCCTCTGTTAGTGTTTTCCTCAGTTCCTGCATTGTATATGATTTTGTTTTGTCAATTGTATTGATATGTAATTGCGTTTCCTTGATTTCAAGTTGTAATACTTTTTTCATAAATAGTTGTTCTATTTTGGTGGACATTTTTTGTGTATTAAGCATCTTGAAGTTGTGTCTCAGTGATGCTAGTATACCCTTTAAATACTCGGGAATATTTCCTTATTTTTTGCATTGCAGCAGATATTTCAGCCTTTTATTTTGTTTGGCTAATTTCTTTTGGCATTCGAAATAATACTTGAATCTAAGGCACGTCTCATTGTTGTACTTGAGTGCTATGTGTTTTCATCATCATCATCCAGCCATTTGCGTCCACTGCTGAACATAGGCCTCCTCCATATGTTTCCATTTTTCTCTGTCCTGAGCTGTTTTTATTCAGTTATTTGTAACTCTCTTTATGTCGTCACTCCATCTTGTAGGTGGTCTTCCTATTTTACGTTTATCCTCTCTCAATCTCCACTCAAGGACTCTTTTAGTCCATCATCTTTTAGTCATACGATCAACATGCCCAGCTTCTCGCCGTTTTGTTCATGTCACTCTTTCTATTATGTCTGTCACTTTCGTTTTTTCTCTCAGCGATTTATTTGTTATTCTGTCTCTTCTGGTTACCCCAAGCATTTACCTTTCCATTGCCCTCTGAGACACTCTCAATTTATTTATTGTTCGTTTGGTCAAAGTCAATGTATCACAATCGTAGGTGATAACAGGTAGCACGCATTGATCGTATACTTTTCTTTTTAAGCACATAGGTAGCTCACTTTTAAATATGTATTTCAGTTTACCAAACGCTGTCCATCCAAGTCCCACTCTTCTATTTATTTCACAAGTCTGATTGTCCTTTTCAATTTTTATTTCATGTCCGAGATACTTGTAGTTAAAAACTTGCTCAATTTCTCCTCCTTCGTCCATTTCTGTGCACTATTGGTTGTCACATGTCCGCTTTCATCTTTAAGTTTAAAAATCTGATGTCTTCCTTCTGATAAATTTCTCCTCATTATTTTCATACTCTTGTTTTCTTGTATAGTTTGCTCAATTTGACAAGTGTTATATTTATGTCTTATGTCCTTTCGTATCTCCTTAGATATAATCTTATTTAACCTGACCATCTCATGTATATCTTGCTTTTCTCGTGCCTTTCTCCTTTGCTCCATGAGCTGTTTTGTTTCCTTGCTTATTTTCACTTCTTTATGCTTAAGCTTTCTACAATGTTGTTTCTGTGCTTCTAGTATTGTCTCGGTTATATTGTTGTTTAAAGTTTCTATATCGTCCGTCCCCGTTCGTTCATTCTTTGTTCTTTCGTAAGGACTAAGCCATGTCCATCTTCTTTGAGCTTTCTTTTGAAAGAATGTGTTCATTAAGTACATATTATTATGTTGTAGAAAATGTAGTAACATTTGTTGTCTTCTATCGTTTCGGCAGTCCATTCCAAATTTTCCAATAGCAGTCTCGGATTCATCATCATTTTGTTTTCCAACTTTGGCATTGAAATCTCCAAGTATAAACGTCGTCTTTTATTCCTGCTTCAATATGTTCATAAAAACGTTCAACAAATACGTCATCGTAATCTGATGTTGGAGCGTATATTTGTTTTAGGAAGCCTTTTATTGTTCGTCTGTTTTGTTGTATTTATTTACGTTGATTCTTATTAAATGTTGTTTTCTTTTTTTTTATATACTACTTATTTCTAAATGCTTATTTTACTTACTCGTTGTCGCAAGTTTTTACTGCGAAAGTACGTAAACAAACCTAAAAACATTGTACAAAGTAAATAGAATAAGACCGATCACCACCTACGGGAATATTTCCTTTTATTTTGCATTGCAGCAGATATTTGAGCCTTTCATTTTGTTTGGGTAATTTTTTTTGGCATTCGAAATAATGCTTCATTCTGATGCACGTCTCACTGTTGTACTTGAGTGTGACGTGTTTTTGAAAGCCTTTCAGTTTTCTCTCTTTTGTTGTATTTATTTACGTTGATTCTTATTAAGCGTTGTTTTGTTTATCTTGACTCAACAACAGTCGAGAAGTTCGTCATTATGTACGCAATCATATGTACATATATATATATATATATATATATATATATATATATATATATATATATATATATATTTGTGTGTGTGTGTGTATTTATATATTATATATATGTGTATATATGTATATATATATATATATATATATATATATATATATATATGTATATATGTATATATATATGTATATATGTATATATGTATATATATATATATATATATATATTTATATATATATATATATATTGTATATATATATATATATTAACATATATTTATATATATATATATATATATATATATATTATATATACATATATTATATATATATATATATATATATATATATGTATATATGTATATATATATATATATATATATATATATATATATATATATATATATATATATATAACATATATGAGTGCAGATGAATGCCTGCTTGTAATTAACAAAATGAAAGTAATAGAAATATGTTGCATTTATATGAATAAATGTTCGTCTATTGGATACATCACATATAGTATGTAGTACATATACATAAATGTAAGCTACTGGGAAGAACTAAAAATAAAATACAATGAAACGTGTGTGCGTGTGGATGAGTTTGGTCAACAAATAGTGTTCAACAGTAAGAAATACTTTTTCTTTAGTTTGTTTTTTTTTTGTTTGCACTTTGCGCCACATGCCAAAGAAATAAATCACTTTCATATTTTTCTCTTATGTTCAATTGCTTGAAAGAGAAATAATTTTGTTTATTTTGAATGCGTATTAGTTTCATTTAAATGACTAACGTCAGTACTGTAAAACGTCAATTTACATAACAAAGCAAATTAAATAACTAAACAAGCCAAAAAGAAATAAAAAATAAGTTAACACAAAAACAAAACATGCAGAGCAGTAAAGGCATTTGAACCATCATCAAAGAGCATTTACAGTGTCATTCAAGGTAGAAAATACGATGAAACGCCGTTAATAAATGTTGATAAACGTAAAATCTCCTTTGGTGTGACCACATGCAATCCTTACGCTTACGTTGTCGTAATATACGCGCACCGCGGTCAACGAAGAAGATTATTGTAACATCAGTTAAGATATTGTTCCACGATGCAAAAACCTTTGTTGACAGATATTCATATCGAAAAACCCATGTATTGGGGTACTGGAAAGTTACACATCGATTGGAACAAAGTTATTTACACTGATGAATGTCGTTTTGATTATCGAATCCATTGACTGGTACTTGGTGTACAGCAGCAAACATAAGAGAGAACGAGAAATCCAAAGCACAAAAAGTTTCTGAATTGTACCACCAAAAAAAACTTAAACAACTATTGCAGGAAATGAGAAATGCAGTGATTTAGAATTATCTGTCCAAACTGACTGCAACAAAAGCCACAGGTTACTCATTTTACAAGGCCGCCAGTAAACAGGTAAACCAACCCAAGATGTTTATCTATCAATAGAACAAGCCAAGTAGAGTGGACTAGAACAGAGGAAGAAAAGGCAAATACTTTTGTTGAACATTTATCAGGAGAGTTCCAACCATTTCCAAGCAAAAGCCTGCAACATGAAATTGAAACACACCAATTCTTGGAATCACCATCTCAAACGGGCACTAAAATTCAGCCTTTCAAACTTAGCGGAATAAATTGTGGCTTCAACAAAACATTGAATATAATGAAAGTTCCACGATATGATCTTATTACGGGGAAAGTTTTCAAGAGCTACCTGATTCTGAATATAGGTTCCTGAAACACTTGGTTCATTACGTATATTTTAATGCCATTATGCGATATAATCACTTTCCAAAGCAATAGAAGGTCGGGCAAATAATAATGATTCCTAAACCAGGGATACCTTTGGACGAAATCACCTCATATAGGCCAATAACATAAATCTACTACCAATCCGATCAAAAGTTTTTGAAAAATTATTTCTGTAAAGGGTTTATGTTATCATTGAACAAAAGAGATTAATACCTGTACACCAATTTGGCTTCTTGAAACACTTAACAATAGAGATAATAAATCTGGTATATAGTTTCGCTAGAAATACCTTGGCGAAAACAGAGTATTACACTGTAGCTTTTATCAACATCACACAAGCATTTTATAAAGTATGGTATTCAGGTTTGCTGTACAAACTAAAAAAGGTTTTACCTTATCGTTTCTGCAATGTAATTTAGGCATATCTGCAAGAGCGGCACTTCATGGTTTAAAAGAACGATCATATAACACATATCCATCAAATTAGAGCGGGTGTTCCCCGCTCAACAATTGCCGTCTACCCCAAGCAGATCATACTAAATATCTTAGACATCACTTCGACACAACGCTTACATGGCAACATCACATTATGATCAAACGGAAACAACTTGGGCTAAAAGTCAGGTTCCTATATTGGCTATTAAAGAAGTACTCAGCTCCATCATTGGAAAATAATGTGTTCATCTATAAAATTATACTTAAGCTGATATGGACCTATGTAATCCATATTTGGGGTTCTGCATCTAAATCAAATATATATAAAATTCAAAGATTCCAGTCCAATACCTTGCGAATGTGTGCAAATGCCCCACAATTCGTTTTCAAAGAAATTTCTCAGCGTGATTGAAAGTTCCAACCTTGTATGAAGTGATTCAGAATCATCTAACTGCACAGTTGTTGAATAATGAAAGCATAACTTCTAGATTAAAATAATTTTTGCCACTGGATTTACCTAACATATATGGAAGCTATAATTGAATTCAATTGCTTTTTATACACAACTTTTGCTTCACCAATCAAAGGTATTCAATAGCAGTTTAATATTCCGTAAAAATATTCAGTTGAAAAAATAAACAATAAGGTTGATAATATCAGAGGAATTTGAGGAATATTTTCTGTCGCACAACACCGCACTAACAATTGAATTGAAACAATGATATCATAGAAATTCCTGAAGTGTATATACTCGTGTACCTTAAGAAAGTATGTATTAAATGAATAATTCTTCATATGTACGTACATATATATATGTACGAGTAGTGCTACACACGTATGTACATACATATAGTAAAGCGTATGCTTATAAATTTGCACAAGTCCTCATAACCAATGACTTCCAAGTTTTCTGTTCATAAGCATAAAAAATCAATCTCAAATTTTACTTTCTTCGACTGTCTACAGTTTACTTGCCATTGATTCTCCTTTCTACCATAAAATTGAAATAAAGTAAGTTGTGATAGGTGTTCTTTTAGCGAAACAATAATAAATAAGCCTCAAATGAGAAAGGAGATTTCTAAAATGGCAAATTCTTTGTGTCTGTATGTATGTACCCAAAAACATGTTTGTTTTTGAAGAGTGGGAGGGGCACGAAGAGGTAGCATGGATTTACATTTCCATTATGTATGTATAGTGAATAATTAGTCATTAAATTTAATTCCGAATTTTCACTTTTATAGGTGCCGTAGCTCAGTGGTTAGTGTGTTCGCCTTCTGATCTGTAGGTCGTGGTTCAATCCCCGGCTGATGCATAACAAATTTAATATCGATAAGATTTTTCTTTTGAATGGTACGCACCTGTCGGCAAGCAATTGGCAATTCTTCCGACAGTAACAACTTGCCATGAAAAAGCTTCTAAAAGAACTCTGTGACAAAACTCAGAAAAAGTAATGTCACAAGTGTTCTGCCGTTCGGAACCGGCTAAAATAAGTAGGTCCCTTCTAATACTGTCCAAAATTTAAGACGCACAACAGTAATGGAAGAGAAGCTCGGCCAATGAGCCCTTTAGGGCTTTAAGTGCCACATATATATTTTTTTTTTATGTATAATTTCAACATAACACTATTTATAACACACTGGCGATTTAAAGCTTTTTTCTGTCGTTACCGTGATTTAGATAAATACTTGCAAAGTATGTATTGTATTGTATGTGTATATTTTAAACAAATTAAGTTAGTGTCGTGAAAATGTGAAAATCGGCACAAGACTCAAATTCAATTCAAATATATATATATATATATATATATATATATATATATATATATATATATATATAGTCGTTAACTATTCCAAATGAAAACGCAAGTTGATTTGTTGTAATATCAATTTGTCGTCATATAAGTATATATCACATAATGTGTATCTGACAGGTACACATTTCCGCGACTTCGTACATGCATACCAAATTAGTTAATAGGTAGTCGCTCGAAATACTGAACACTTAATTGAATGTAGTCATTAATTTTTAATTAATATTGATGATACGAGTATTTGCCTAATTGAAGCAACAATAAAACAACAAGCAATCGTTCATGTTAAACGCTATGGAAACTATTGCTTTCACATTTTCACATTAACGGCTCAAAAATAGTAGTAGTATTAGAAAAACAACAACATTGGCGGCAGCAATAGCAGTATGTAATAAGAGCGGCAGCAATTATACGAGTTGTCTGCATTATTATGCGATAAGTATTGCTGGTCACAGGTGAATTAGTGATAACCATTCAAGCCAAATGCCACCTACATACTTTCCTCTTCCAAATGTGGCGTAAATGTATGTATGTATGGCTGCTTCAACAATACGAAACGGAATATTATGCTAATAAAGAGTATGATGCGCGCCAAACGCCTAAAGTAGCTGCCACACTATAAGATCCGTATTTGTGCTTGTCATTGTGAAGGCGATATGCTTTTGGCTAAATGTCAATAAGCGAAAGGTAGATGGTCATTGTTTAATTAAAAAAAAACTTTTTTTACTTTAAGGTTCCAATTTTCCTGAACCTATTTAACATAATATAATGAAGTGAACTTTTTCGTAGGCTTGGATTTTATCCAATTCCGCCCATTTTCAGGTATAGTAGTTCTTTGGTGTTTCAGCGGGGAGCGAGCGGGAATGCCGGTGGGCTTGCTGCGATGTGGTGCACTTGCCTACAAGTCGTGTTGGTGGCAGAGGTGTTGATGACAGTGATGTGGTTGTTGTTGTGGCAACACAAAACACTTCTTTTTCACTTGTATGTATATAAGTGTTTTACACTTTCTTTATTTTTATTATTTATTAAAGTTAAAGTTATTTTTATTAAGTTATTTAAGTAAAGTTAAACTTAAATATACATCGGGACGGGAAATATTTCGCGCACTGCTCGAGAAAATTAGTTCTGTTTTATTTTATTTCCAAATTTTATTAATCGGGAAACACGTACTTGTGTCGAGGGAGTTTTATCAACAATAATAGCAAAGTAAATAAACAGAAAGTGAATAGCTAAAGTTAAGAAAAGAGAGTATGGGAGTGAGAGAAAGATAGAATGAGAACGAAAAATAGCGGGAGGAAAGAGACTTACACTAGGGTTGCTAACCCATGCAAACTTTTTACGGGCAATGCGCGACACATGTCTTCTGGCGTAGACATTCCGCCCCCCTTGCAGGAATACTGCAAAAGAGACGGAACCTCCACCCGAGACGAGGGGTTGAGAAAAAAAAATTAAATAAAAAGTATATACAAATAAAAATACGGTATTTCATATACTTAATTTTAATCTTAAAAAATAAAAATTAACTATAAAATATTATACGGATTTTGAATCTGTATTCAGTCCACCAGCATCAGAATTGCGAGAATTTCCATCGGAATTCGAGATTTTGACTCTTATAAGAGTGAGAAAGAGTCCTAGAGGAGGGATGACGCGTGTTGATTGTTGAGGATGTTGATTGGTGGGTGCGGAACGAATGTTGATTGAAGAACGTGTTGATTGATGACTGTTGAGTGTAGTGTTGATTGATGAGTGTTGTCCCATGTTAATTGATGTGTAGATCGGGGTTGGATCACACCATCTCAGGTGAACAGATTCTATCAGGGCTGGTCGTAGACCAGATCAAAGGTTTCGAGAAGTCAACGTAGTTGACAAACCTAGAGCTCGTAGAGCGCTTGCAGCATTAATTTTTCCATATTGTCGGGATTGCCATAATATGCAACGCTCGTGACAAGTTATAAACTCGGATAGAATCTGCGTGTCTTGGGTTCATGATGACTCAGCTCATGAATATGTAGCAAATTATGTGAAAATAACACATGGCATTATTCATACGCATATACACTATGCCAGTGCATAGTTCCATTGAAGCTTCGTAGAAGTTCGGGAATTAAATCGGGCAGTTACAGTGAACTGAACCATGTGAGAGAGGGATGCGTATGACGGTCAGTATCGTATAATCTGACAAAACGTTGCTACATAATACGGGTGTGGCATCAGAGGCTTATATGTTGCTCAAGCCACAATCTTCAAATCACCTTTTACGTGACAGTTTTGGGGGGCCAATATTAGGCGGGATCGTATGTATTGTCATGCAAGTAGAAGTCCTCTCGTTGATTGTACGAGCCTTTTGTGGGGAGTGATACGTAGAACTCGATAATCCGTTGAATATCGCTGTACGACAAGTATTACGGGTGGGAAATACATTTGACGGGAATTGTCCTCTTTTTGGATACGATCTGTAAGGTCGATCCTTTGCATCTGGGTGGAGCATTGCATAACGGTGAACTTTCCGCTTTGCTCTCGGGTCATGCCGTGCTCTGTGAAGCAGGGAATGATGTTGCTTCCCACAAAGATGGCATGAAAACACACTGTGGCATTTCGCAAGGGTATGCGATGTTGCCAAACAGTTGTTGCAAATTCCATACTGATGCACACAGAGTATTCTCTCTTCAACCGTAAGTTTGGAGAACTCTTTACAGTGTCGCAGGGGGTGCTTGTCTCTACATAGCGGGCAGCATGTCTTCATGACAGTACTATGCAACGAACTAACATCTTTAGCTGTTGTGAGGGGTTTTTTTGAACATTTGGGGTGTTTTCTGTTATTACTTCGTGTCGGGTGCTTATCGCATTTAGCACGAGGTGATGAATGCGGGAGTTTGTCGAAATGGATTCTGCTGTGGAACGATGAAACCTTTTTATGGGAGGTCGATTTCATTTGTGGGAGGATTGCCGTGATGGGTGCTGTATCCAAAGCTGTATTATGTTTTTTCTTCGTAACCGCTGGCAGCAGAGAAGAACGAGTACGCTGACAAGAACGTTCAGCTGTGGTTTCAGTGGGAATTGACTCGGGAGTTACCACATAGCGAGTGCTGGAAGCATTCTCTAGCCTGTGAAGTAGGGAATTGTGCCTTTGTCGGCACGATGAGCACGTAAACCGGCTTTTACAGTTATTATAATTGTGAGAGTTGGCGAAACAGTTGGTACACAGTTTGTGTTTGTTAACTACGCTGTAGCGTTCATCAACCAACAACTTCAGAAATTCGGGACACTGTCGAAGAGGGTGTGTCTTTCGGCACAATGGACAACCGTGATTGGAGACACTGGCATGATAAATGCTAATTCCGTGTGACTCTACCTGAGGTTTATTTGTACGCTGGGAAGGGTTGAATCGACCGGGTTGCTGATTCGATGGTTGCCTGAGTTGCCGAGTTGGTGGTTGGCTGGATTGCCTAGAACCATTTCGGATATCTGCGACTGATTCCAAAGTCTGATACCGATCTGTAAGAAAGGCATCGAAGTCGCTCCAATTAGGGATTTCACGTTTATTTTTTAATGATTGCTCCCAAAGACACAAGGTGGTATACGGAAGTTTTGTGGAACACAAATAAACAAAAATAGCGTCCCAGTGGCTTGTATCAATGCCTAAGAGCTTCAAATTCATAATGCAATCGTTTAGTGTGCGCTGTAAGCGCTTCAAATGCGGGCCGGTTTCTTGAGTTACCGGTTGGAGAGTGAAAAGGGATTTCAACTGTAAGTTGACGAGAATCCTCTTGTTTTCATATCTCTCCTCGAGATTGTGCCATGCTAGTGCGAAGCCATCATTAGTCAAGGGAGTAGACTGAATGATATTATGTGCTTCGCCTCGGGTTTTCTGAAGCAAGTGGTATAATTTTTCCACTGGCGACAGCCGGGGGTTATTGCGATATAAGGCCGTAAACATGTCGCGAAAACTTGGCCATGACACATAATCGCCAGAAAAACATGGGGTGTCGCATGGAGGCAGCTGAACAGCGGGAAATGAATGTTCATTTATTTTCTCAACGTGTGGATTCGGAATTGCCGGAAAAGAGGAAACTGCGGGGGATGCCACCTCGAAACTCAGCTCGTGAAGCACAGTCGGAAATGAAGGTTGACGGGGTATATTTTCAGCGGTGGAAGAGGAAATTGCGGGGGGTATCACTTCGGATCTCAGCTTGTGAAGAACTGCAGGAAATGAATGTTGATGAGATATGTTTTCAACGAGAGAAGAGGAAATTGCGGGGGGTACCACTTCGGAACTCAGCTCGTGAAGATGAGCGTTGATTGCAGAGAGGCACCGGATATACGAGGTGTAACATTTTCTATATACCTCTTTAATTTGATTAACGTCAACATCTTCAGCTACTTCCTCTGTCATGAGAGAGTAATATGCCGTTTTGCAATCACTCCATAGGGATAGGAATTGCTTTTTCTGTGCCTCCAAGCTAATTTTGTTATGAGCTTCTGGGTTGATGGCATGAAAATTGCTATCAAAATCAATAATATCTTCCACGGCAGCTCTGAAGAGATCGTAAGCTGCCATCCTTTTAGCAATTGTAGAATTCCAGATGTAATACGGGATAAATTTGAAAACGAGAGAGCGAATTGCTTGCGAATCTCGAGTTATGTTGCCTATTCGAACGATTTATCAAAAAAATGGGTTGCCAAAATGTGACTGGCAAGAGATTAGTCCGAAAGACTTAGTCTTCCTCAGTGAAGTTAAGTGGAACCAGTGGGCAAACTTATGGGAGTACGATAATATTATATAAAAATACACGTAGGTATATATATATATAGGAAAAATAACCGCGGGACGGAATAACAGTTTGGGAACCACTGTATTGTACGTTCCGGAACTTGTACTATATTATCTCTCACCAAGAATTAATTTGTATTATATTTGATCGCACTGTAGCAACTTGGGGTTGAGAGTGACTATTTTTCTCCCTGGGTGTTTTTCAATAGAAAAGATAGTGTACAATTGTTATTGCAGTTACATTTCCTTTATAAAAAACACCAGCCAATGCAATTATATTTTGTTGCTATCATATGTATATGCAAAACAAAAATTGGGAGATAGAAATTTAGCAACAATATGCACTACCGCTATATTTGTGATCAAAACGCAGGTATATTTGTCGAGACAAATCAATGCGTTTTATTGTTGCCTATGTATGACGAAATACCTTTATTGCTTGCTTTTGGGTGTGCTTGTTGTTGATAGTTAAGGGATATGCATGAACCACGGTAGGTAGTTGAAATTTAGCAACAACAAGTAATCGCATGTGCGTTTGTATAATAAGGCGGTTGTTTTTGCAAATGCACAAGGCAAAGGTATTGAGAAAAAAATGCAATATGTTTGAAATTGTTATTGCACTGCCAAACAAATATTTTTGAATATTTTAATGTTATTGCCGATATCAATTTTCGTGAGGGAAAAACAACTTCTATTGGGAAAGTGTAGTTGTATTACTTTTGCTTTGTTCTTCCTTGATACTAAGGTTGTTATTATTATTACATTATTGGCAATAATGTTTATCGTAGAGGGGTGTATGCGGGGAGATACGACTGATATGATACCACTTATTTGTTATGAGAGAGATGCTTTAATGTACTTATATGTGTTTACTGAGAGATGTCCAAGGGATTAGTAAACAAAATTGATGTAATAATAAAAAACAACAATATAAACAAAATTGGGGATCGTTCAAAGTTGTGCACTGATATGTGTGTATGTAGTATATTTTTTCTTTATCTCTTCTCTTATCAATATGTACTTATGTAGATGGTATGTGCAATGTGTGGGATATGATCTCGGGTATTGTTTTTGCACATATACCAATTAACAACACTTTGAATAATGAGAAGAAGAACATAAGCGGGAAATAAAAACAAAATAGATCAACCAAAAGTGCGTTTTGCCGTCGGCAAAACAATATCTATGGTATAACAATATATTATGTCGTAATTTCTTAATTTTTGCAGCTATATGGGAGAGTTTATTAAGCAAAATGCAATATTTAACTCAGCGAGAGATTCGCTGTAAGTTATCGGGATGTTTAAGCGGGATTTGTTATAAAATGTACGTACGACGTACTCATAAATAATGTAGCCAAAAATTAAGAAATCAACAATAATTGTGTTGCAACAATGTTATTAAATATTTCTTGTTGATTTTATCGGGATGACGGGATATATGTATGTGGGTACATAAAACGCACGGAATGTACGTACCTGGGGTGGCAAGATTTGCTTACCAATCGTTGCGAGCCTATCCGGCTCGAAGGACCAATGTTTCAGCGGGGAGCGAGCGGGAATGCCGGTGGGCTTGCTGCGATGTGGTGCACTTGCCTACAAGTCGTGTTGGTGGCAGAGGTGTTGATGACAGTGATGTGGTTGTTGTTGTGGCAACACAAACCACTTCTTTTTCACTTGTATGTATATAAGTGTTTTACACTTTCTTTATTTTTATTATTTATTAAAGTTAAAGTTATTTTTATTAAGTTATTTAAGTAAAGTTAAACTTAAATATACATCGGGACGGGAAATATTTCGCGCACTGCTCGAGAAAATTAGTTCTGTTTTATTTTATTTCCAAATTTTATTAATCGGGAAACACGTACTTGTGTCGAGGGAGTTTTATCAACAATAATAGCAAAGTAAATAAACAGAAAGTGAATAGCTAAAGTTAAGAAAAGAGAGTATGGGAGTGAGAGAAAGATAGAATGAGAACGAAAAATAGCGGGAGGAAAGAGACTTACACTAGGGTTGCTAACCCATGCAAACTTTTTACGGGCAATGCGCGACACATGTCTTCTGGCGTAGACATTTGGTAAAACAAACCTTACGTACTAAGTTCCAGTTCGATAGCTTCCTAGCTTCTATATTTCACGTTTCATTTGACCAAATTACATTTAAAATTTTCACCATAAATTTCCACCTTAAATCTTAAAAATATGTGAACTAGTTTCTTCTTCATGTCAAAGGAACAACTGAAAATGCGTTATTTTCACTTTTTTCACTTCAGTCAAATTTGATCAGGTCGACACAAATACTACATCGTTGGAAGGAAGAAGATCACACCTTTCGAATGAAAATCATATTACATGAAGTTTTCGAGATTTTTGCCAGTAACTAAAAATTGCGAAGAACACGTTCTTCGTGAATATCTTGAAAATGCTTCTTTGGAAAAATAAATGAGTGCCACATTTTTGTTCAACGGGCCAAATTTAGTCCAGAAAATATGATTTTTTAGGTACTTTCATCATATTGACTAGTGTTATCAACACAAATATTAATTACAAAATATTTTGTAATTTACGGGTTTTTTGTTTTTTTTTTAATTAGTCTTTGCTTGTTAAATGTGTCCAGGGCCCACTAAACAGCTCGTGATATTTCTACAACAGGTACATCTCTACAGCACAGTAAACAGGTCGTGTATCAATTTCTTGTTTTGACGTTTCATCTCATCAATTATTCAGTTGGTCGTTGAACCTCAAAAGAATCAAATCTAGGTTTAAAACCGACTTGTGGGTTTTGAAATTGCTTGCAAAAGGGTTGATTTTCAAAATGCTAACCGGGACACTCCGAACTATCACCACAATTACGGCCCCGGATGCCACTCATGCTAGCAACGCCACTGGGTAAATGTTATAAAAAATTTTATTATAATAAGTAATAACATTAACACACGAAGATTTGAATCTCAAAAATAATAAAAATAAATAAAAATAATAAAAATAGGTTTTTCTGTTTTTCGATTACTGTTTTGTTTTATTTTATGTAAAAATTTTGTTCAAATAAAAGATAAACATAAAATCTTAATGAACCAGATAAGAATCAAGGAAATGAAAATAGGCAAAATGTAGCAATGTGCACCGTGTTTTGGCTCATAAACCACATTATGAGCACGATGTCTGGTTGAACCTAAAAATAGAAAAAGAAACCACAAAGTTAGCCAAATCAGAAAAAGAATCATGCATTACTTCAGAAACAAATAACTTTTATTCTAAATCCAACTATTGCATTTATAGTCCTTAACATTTAAAATTTTTAATTTCTACTAAAGCCCAGACAAAACATCCTAGTATAGCAGATAATATAATACGGAAGTTCATGGCGAGCTTGATAGTTCGTTTATTTACCGCTATTAAGTTTGTGTGTACTTTGATATTGTGCAAAGTTGACTTTGCACTCCCATTTCTCATTTTGGAGCCACAAAGGTGATGCAATGCGTTGGAAAAATCCAAAATGTTAACAAATCCCAACCAAAATGTATGAAAATATATGCTAAGACAAGTATACCAACATTTCTTGTTTGAAGACTACGAACACCTAGACCTCAAAAAAGCTGCCCTGATTTGACCAGACGGTTTTATGGTCACTATCAATATGTTCAAAAATGCTCACATTAGGCTATTATTGAATTTTCTGCTTTTAGGTACCATATACATTATTATTATGAGAGACAATTTTATCGTATCATATGAAATTTAGTCAATTTGGTTTACATTTATTCTATCACAAAGTATTGACTGTCTCTTATCGGCAAGTGTATTACTTAGACCACTTTCATAATTATAGCATAAGTGTTTTTGTATATATTGTACTCACATATATACATATGTATATGTACACATATACTTAATCGTATTAATTACCTTGTTTCATATTTTGTTATATACTAGTTCATTTCTTAACTGTATAGCTAGTGTTGTTATAGCAATTTTTTACAACTGCACAAATGAAGCGTGAAAGTTTTGAGAGATTTTACTAAAGCTAATTATTTTCTACTGTGTTTTGTTACCATTAATGACATAAACGGAAATACAGCATAGACATACATACCCTGCAGTAAAAAAACTAGTTCGGAACTATTGATTTCACTAGTTCTAAGGGACCAGCAACTAGTTCCATTTCTATCCACTTTCCTTTGTCACAATTAGTGAATTTAACATAGCGTTGTCATAGACAGTGTCGATTGACCCGTTTAAGTGAATAAAGAACAATATATTTTCATACATTGCATTATAATTCTCAAGTACATATTAATTTGAAAATTGTTTTAAAATTTATTATTATATTTATATTATATTTATTATATTATTGCTATTCACTGTGGTTCGAACGTGAGTATATTTCAAACAATTTACTTTCATTCATTGCATTATAATTTCCATCCATAATTTCACATTTAAATGTATTTCACATTTTACCTTATTTTCGCTATTCAAACCGGGGTACCCACCTTCCTGTGTCTTGCCATCGCATGTTCTATTACCGTCTCTCTACCAACTACGCTAATTTGTAACATATTATTGTTGCGCTCAAAGCGAATCACTTCATATTCCCTGTATATCATTCATTTTAAATAAACTACTGAACATAAGCATTGAAGTTTGTCTAATTATTAAACTAGGTCATTTATTCCAGCCACAGAACTAATGCATAATCATACTAGATCTTAGTTTTACTGCAGGGTATGTACATAGGAGTCTATGTACTATTTATGTGTAAGATTTCGTATTCATAGTGGCAATAAATTCCATGTTGTACAAGCGAGAGTTAATTGCCCCTTGTAGTCAGATATATAGTGAGTTAATGGATGGCAAATGACAGTTTGACATAGAAAATATTGTACATTTGAAAAGAAGCTGGTCATAGGACTATTTCAAAATAACGGGTCAAAATGACGGACTCAGTTGAAAATGAATATCACATTTGGTAATTATTCACCGAACTTATTTTTATAGGTGTGATTTCAACTCCTTGGAAGTTATTTATATCTGATGCGATGGACACTACACCAGCAATGGCTATTTTTGGAAACGAATTAAGACTGCCAGCTGATGTAAAATTTAGAGTCACAACACCAACGAGATCAGCCGAAGGTATTGACTCTAGCGAAAAACGAGAACAGTTGGATGAAGTACATCAGTTCATCAGAGAGCGTCACAAACAATAAGCGACTACATGAAGGCCAGGTATGACTTAAGAGCAAATTGCTCTTAAATCATATCATAGCAATTGTTTTTACGAAGGTGAGCTTGTATTGTTTTATAATCTGCAATGAAGAAGAGGCCTGTCCCCTAAACTGCAAACTCATTGGAAAGGACCACATGACATAATTATGAAAATTAATAATGTGGTGTATCGTATTCAACGTGCTTGGAATAAAAGAGCAAAATTTAAAGCAGAACACTTGGAGCGAAACAGTGCGAGTATCGAAGAAAGGCTCAAATAAGAATTCCTACCCAAACCGATGACACACGGCCTGAAAGAACAGCAGCGCCTTCTATAAACAGCGCACAACTCTCATTTGCACTCAGAATTCAATAACGCTAATTATAGTCAAACACATTACGCAGATTGGTTAGTAGCAATATATGTTAGAAGTATTAGATTAGATTGGTGAAATATTGTATATAGAAGTATTATATATATGTATATGTATATGCTTTATATGTACAAAGCAGACCTTCCCTGCAAAATATGCGACGTGTCCTGTTCCCTTTTGTTCGAGTATGTCCTATGAAGAGAGCAATGTACCCTTTTACACCCGAACGTATACAAATGTGGATTAGTCGTCTTCTATAAACAGATTAGTCGCACGGTTCGAAATTTTCATTCAATATAATACTCAAGTACATTTTCATTTCCACTATTTGACATTTTACCCATTTTTGCCCTTTGCCGCTATTCGCATCAAAATAATTTATTTTCATTAATTGCATTATAATTCTCTTCTAAAAAATAAAAAAAGAAATTTTTTAATTTGCCGTGATTCGAGCCTGGTTACATTCATTGCATTATAAATTCCGATTCATATATTTTAAATTTAAATGTGGAAATAAAATTTACGTATTTTCTGCTACCCTCTTCGGATTTTGACTTGCGCATCCAACATCGTGTGTCTTGGCTATCGCATGACCTATCACCGTCGCTCTACCATCTACGCTAATCTGCAACACATTAATGTTGACTTAAAAGTGAATCACTTGAAAGTGTAAAAATCTCTAAATATATTAATTAATCTCTAAAGGGGTCAATCGGAGACTAATCTCCGATTAATGTCTAAGGAGATTAATCCCGGACTACTCTCTTTAGAGGTTATTCGCACAATTTTTTGCAGGGTTAAATGTGTGTAGTACTTATACTCCCCATTCAATACACTCGAGTTACTTAAATTAGCAATAATCGTTAAAGCTAAAACCAAGTAACTGGGATATTCTGTTTAAACATGCCTACTTTTCTTCTCGAATACTTGCTCTGAACCTTCCGTTTTCATTTGATTGTTCAAAAACTATAGCGTAAACATTTTTGGCATGCATAAATTGAAACTAGTGGCCATACTCGTTTTCCAGTAACTTATGTATATAGCCTTATATTTGAGTAAGTTATGGCTTATAATGTAAAACTTTAATTTCCCACAATTTTGAAAATAACTATTTCCTTGGTTTTTTATATCAAGGGATATATGTCCATATACGGTGTGAATGCATAAATTGAACATTTGAAAAAAAGGCAAACAAGTGCATATATAGGTATGTATATATAAATAAATCTTTCATAATATCCACTTGTGTATCACGGTATTATAATATGTATCTGTAAAACCACGACAAAAGCAACTTATATTACTATACGATACCAAAATGGTAAAAAGGAAAGAAATATGAAGCAGGCATTAAGTAGAATAAAATCATTGTACGCGGTAATAAAATGTTTGGGTTATAAATCATAATAAAATTCGAAATATTCTTTCTTGCACTTGGTTTTCTTCGTATTTATTGTGTTTTTAGTCAATGAATTTCAAATTCATAGTTAATTTTTTCGCTTCTCATCTTTTATTTCAGTTCATTTTTATTTTTCTTCATGGTAATTGTTTCCGCTTTGCCATACAACATTCGTGTACTTACTAATTTACGTGTGCAACAAGAGGCAACACTATGTAAGTAAGGGTACAAATACTCGTATATATTGTATTTAGTAAGCAGACGCGATACTTGAGAATTTCTTCAGTGTTGTGCCGTTTTCTCGTTTATATGTACAAGCATTTCTATTTACATATGTACTAACTGTGTACTTGTCAATCGGGACATTCGGTTTCGGTAAAGACTTTTCATTTCTTACGAAGCATATAAAATAAAGATAGCATAATTCCCTTTCATAGCAAAAAGCAACATTGAAAAGCACTTTGTATTTGTGGTAGAAATCAGTTGGGTTTTTGTCTCTCATCGGCAGGTAAATATGCAATAAGTTCAGATCTAGATGGGAAGACAACTACTTAAATAGTTTAGTATTTTTTTAGATTATTTTTTAACAGGAATAGAGAGAAGTTAGAAAAAATATAGCTATTTGTGTAGACGCAGCGACGATAAGTTATATGGGTATAAATTCGTAGCGATACTTGTTACAACTATATGAAATTGGAGATCATTTGAAAAAAAAGTCTTTTCGATATTAAATTTGTGCTTCACCCGGCGATTGAACCTACGACCTACAGATCAGAAGGCCAACGCACTAACCACTGAGCTACTTTATTATGTATTATTTCTGTATTGCTTTTATCAGAAGTTTTTATAATAAGACTAAGGTAATACTAAATATTTATGATTTATTTATGAATTTTATTTTAATATTTTTTTGGTAATTGTGTTACTAAATGGAACTTGTGCTTCGTAAGCAATTAACTTCAATAAGCTGAATCTACATATGAAATAACTTTTTTAGCAAATATAGATTTGTTTGAACGTTTTTATTGCTTTCTTTTTAATATCAAAAGTAATATATACATATGTATGCCTCTGTTGTAAGAAGTAAGATTGACTTAGTTGATTTTTTATTTTAACATACATGAATATGTATTAAAGCCTACTACTCCGCTTATTCCGCTTAAATTGTACGAGATTTAAAAATGCTTGAACTTCTTTCAACTATCATTTGATTATTTTTAACGTTTTTTTGCATCCAGCTCTCTCCATATATAAGATACTTTATCACATATGTACTCGCTAAAGTATTATTAAATGCGTATAAATTTAACTATTGTCTTTTGTTTTGTTACTAATTAAATAATTTTTACTTTAAATAAGAAGTATATTTAAAACACATTAATTTGTTATTTATTATTATTTGAGCGCTTCTCAAACAATATTGATGCAATTTTTTTCGATTTAAGTTACAAAATAACGAACATCTAAATCCCGGGACTAATCTCGGGACTAATCTCGGGATTCCGGAATTTTACTACAAGATGCCGAAATTTCCGGGAACGTAAAAACCGAAAAAATTGACATCCCTAGTACTTACGTCCCTCAAGCTTTGCAATTATGACAGCTTCATATAGACAAGGGTCCCATTGGATAATGCAATCTACGCTGCAACAAAACGCAAATGCGTCTTGCTGCTGTTCAAAAATTATACTGCGGGCATATGCTCGTATTTATATGTAGGTTGTGAACTTTTCTGAATGCACACCACCAGCGTAAATTATGTAGCAAGTATATAGCAAAAGCGTACCAGGCATAAGCAAACCAGAAGAGAAGAGGAAGGAAAATATTTTAGATGATTTATTACAATTGTTAAATTTGACAATAAAGCAGAGGTGAAGTTTATTACCACGCAAGCAATAAAATTATCGTTTTTGCTCTTGTTGCTTGGGGTGTATGTACTCGTACACATGTACGTATGTACCTAAATGTACCTACATATGTGTCTTTGGTCTTTTGTTTGTTTTTTGCTGTTTCAACGATATGATATTGAAGGAAATGAAAATACATGTATGCACCGATACATAATTATATCTATTAGGGCGGATCAAATTAGTATCCCAAAAAGAAGCATGATAAATTGTATAGAAAAAAAAGTACCTGTACGTCTAAGAATATTTGGCCAAGAAACAACCAGCGGTTATCAAATCAATTTTGACCATCCGTTTTTTGACAAATAAGTTTTGTTATCCTTACAAACCATATCCGAAGATCAACTAGCTGGTGCGTTGTTTTCCCATGCTTTAGTCATAGGTCGTGAGTTTGAATCCATGCTGAAACAAATGAAATGCAAACGCAGATTTACAAAACGATACGGGAACTTATAGGCGTATATGTGATATAAAGACATAGTAAAATAACGTTTGTTACAGAATTTGCAATAATTTAAGTTTCGAATCTCCAAGATCATAAGCAATTCTTTACTTTGTTTTTGCACTTTTGCCAAACCAGTATACTTTATTGTATAAATCTGTTCAATTCAAGACATTGCATTAGCTACGACATCGTGCATACGTCGAAATGTCATTTGGTTTAGATACTTGAAGCGCTGCCTTTGGGAACGATTGTGAACCCAAATATTTATTGCAAATATACCGAACGTACACTTCGAAGGATTTGCCAAATCATAATTTTTCGAAAACGTTAAAAAATTTGTAAATGTTGCAAATGCACTATATGGGTTGTTTATGTCACCAAAACGTCATTTATCTAAGCAATTACGAAGTCTAAACATTTACACATTTCGTCCATATATCGCTTAATCGTTTGTGCTGCATATCTTGCTGATCGCTAGAATAGAGGTTATATTATCCAAAAGCTGATCTAAAGAGAGTATACATAATATTGAAAAAAATAGGATGTTCGCTGGTTTCCCTTGAAACCAGCAAAAACAATGTAGATATAAGATTTTGAAAAAATATTTCGCTGTGTTTGACTAAGAAAAAAGGTTTAAGTCTTTAAGTCTTAAGGGTTAACTCTTCATAGTTTACGTCAAATGTGAGAAAAAAAAGAAACGGTTAGAGTCGAAATTCTAAAAAATGACATATTGTAACATCTATAAAATTGAATAACCTGCAAAAATTATTATTTTCGTGTTTCAGTGGTATCATTTGTTCATTATTGAACGTCCATTTTTTCTAAATATTAAAATAAATTCAGAAGAAAAAAAAAAAACTATAAAAAATCACTGTGTTGTTAAACATTTTGGTGGAAGGAAGAAGAAAATCGAGAGATGATATCAGTATAACGTACAATACATCAGTGTACACCATAAGAACACCGTTAATTGAATATAATAAAAAAGTGGAGCCAAATTTGTTTTTTTTTTTTAAATAAAAAGGGTACCCCAAATCAGATGCAAAAAAAAAAACATTACAGGAATAAAATTTTTTTGATGCTTTCAACATGTACATATTTATAATATCTTCTCTCGAGTACGAAACTATACATATATGTAAATAACCAGTTTAAGCAAAAAATTTTGGTGCTGCTATGAGGTTATTAACCTCCTATTGATTAATGTATATATATTTAAAGGGTGTATATACAATAGTAAACCTTCAACTCTGCAAGTTCAACAATAATTCAACGTCTCCAGAATGATTCGGGCAGGCTCTTAATCAACAGAAAAATAAATTTTCCTATATACAGATGGCTCTGAAAAAGGATCTAGTTTCGCGACAGAAACCTTTTCTTATAATATCAATTTACTCAGACCTCATGCGTCGGTCTTTGTAGCAAAAATAATACTCATCATATCAACTCAATATGATCCAATATATAGCACCTACTATATCTAGTATCTGTCCCATGTACATTCGCAACACAACCATTTCAATTTGTAATTCAATTCATTTGTAATTCAATGAATGGATTCTTATGCGAACCTGCCAACGAATCGTTAATAATCGTTAATTTTAGTTTTTACTCAAAGTGCAATGTTGAAATAAAATAATGAATTCTTCATACGTTACTCACCTTACTTCATTTTTAAAATCTGCGGTCCGTAGTTATAGTCAAAGTTAGAATGATCTTAAACTTAGAAACGGCTTTTTGTGAGATTTTAGATATATATCACATATCATATATATATATATATATATATATATATATATATATATATATATATATATATATATGTATGTATATATATATATATATATATATATATATATATGTATGTATATATATATATATATATATATATATATATATATATATATATATATATATATATGCCACTTATAAACTCCGAAGGGCTCTTTGTACGAGCTTCTCTGCCAGTACTGTTGCACGTGTTAAATTTTGGACAGTATTAGTTGATAGTGACGTTAAATAGCCACCCTTTTTATATGTGAGCATTGGAATGAGTATTAAACTACAACAACAACAACAACACTAATAATAATCATAATATGTAACCCAATTTACAAGCGAAATAAATGAGTGAATTCCCTCCATAAAGAAGTGTACGAGTAAGTATAGGTGTATAAGATTGTATATAAGTACGTATGATAGTGTAGTACGTATAATAAGAGAAGTGAATGCAGATGGCTTTTGACTTTGCCACAAGGTCAAATAGAATGAAAACCGAAGTGAACAGTATATTGACAATAATAAGAAATATTGTATATGTTAGTTTAAAAGTTACGAAAATAAAGCAAGCATACGAAAAATTGGCGAAAGTTGCAAAATGCAGACGCAGATGCATGGACCATCAACAGTAACATTCGGATAAGAGGCATTTTATTTATTTTTTTATATATCCATATATGTACATAAAAACATATGCATATGCGCATAGGCATGACATTAAAAAAATACAATAACAATGAAACTATGGGGACCATAACATCGCAATGTAGCAATAAAACAAATGTACAACTTCCTTTGCGCTGACTTCAAATTCATTTTCTTTTTTGGATTTTATGAAAGTATGAAAAGATGACTAGGTCTTGCTATATATGGGTATTTGATAAACGTATGTGTGTATGTATATATACAAGAGTTAGAGCGAGGTTCTGCTGTTAGCCAGTTCAAGTTCCATATAAAATTTCAAATAAGAATGTGCAATAAAATGCACAAAAAAAATACTAATTAGTAATAATAAAATTGAATTCCACAACAAATTCATCTGTTGCTGGCAACTTTCATTCCATTGTCATTATCTACGGCACCATTAACTACATATCATGCTGAAACTTTGCTAAACAAACCAATCGACCAACTAGCAACATCTGAAAATCACCAATAGACACCATCACAAATAACAATAACAAAACAAAAAGAAATCTATTATTTTGAACTTCGTCTTTGGTATGCATTCATTACTCAATTTTCATATTTTCTTTCACAATTGCAAATACGTTGGAGCGGACTAGTTTTGTGGAGGTGGGATAGTGCATCGAACTAATGAAACACAATACGAACTTCTACTTACATTGCAACAAGTAAATATGTACGTACACACTATATACGTTGACGATACTCGTCTATGCGCTATATTAATGCAGGTGGTAGCCATATTAGTAGCGGTGTTTGCCGGAATTATAAATGGCATACAACACGTACACTGGCGGTCAATTGATTATCGTATTTTATATGGCGACATAACATCGAGTTTGTATCCATACAATATTTATATAAAAGATGTGTATTCTCAACATTTGCCACACTTTTGCTTTTCTGTAGCTTCACTTTCTTATATTTATTAGCTGTGTACTAAATCTTTTTACATATTTATTTATATTTTCAATCTCATTAATCTAATGAATAAATTTCGGTTAAATTTGTTGATTAAAATATGAAATACACTATTTACCATTGATTGATTATAATATAATTTTCTGGAGAGATCAGTGACGACATCTTGGAATTGGTTAGAGATATTGCGGCTCATTTGCATATAGACGAAAAACAGAATGTTGAACTTACAGTCACTATTGTGTTCTATGTGTAATCCTATCAAATATTCTATACCTACTTTAATTGTAAATAATTATAGATATTAAAAATAATTTTCAATTTGTTTAATTCTTCAAAAATAAAAATTAACCTAGTTTACATCAAGAATGTCAAATATCAAATATTCTATACTTACTTCAATTGTAAATAACAGAAAAAAATCAACTCGTTACTCTATTTAAATTTAATTATAAATAATTAAAAATAATTTTCAGTTTGTTTAATTCTTGAAAAATAAAAATTACCCTAGTTTACAGGAAGAATGTACTATGATTGTCACTATAAAATTTTTTATGTAAAATCATTGGCTTTTTTTTTTAAAATGAAATTTGTTTTTTTCGCTATATATTTGTTTTCGAGTTTACATTCGATTTAATACGTACATCTAAATTCCTTCATTGCTCATCTTTACGACGATTACTCCTTTTATGATAAATACAGGACTTTCACATTTCGATCTTAAAATGTTCATATTTAAAAAACTAAAGAAGTTTTAGTTCAATAAAACAGGATACAGACAGATTCGGATTCAATGGGCCAAAATACATAATGTACTTGAGTCGGCAAGCAAACAAGCTTTTCTAAGAATAGTGGCACGTCTGAAGGTAGTCGAGAAGGACGTGATCCCCAGTAGGCCGCGGATTCGGATTCAATGGGCCAAAATACATAATGTACTTGAGTCGGCAAGCAAACAAGCTTTTCTAAGAATAGTGGCACGTCTGAAGGTAGTCGAGAAGGACGTGATCCCCAGTAGGCCGCGGACATCGTTCTGGAGTCTAGCAGAACAACAGAATCCACGGATTATCATCAAGAACGACCAGATGTGCAATCCACACTTTTCTACTCACAATTGGAGAGTAGCAAAAGTTGATTGACAATCATTGTCAACCAGGAGGCCCTTGATGGAAGAATTTAATGTTAACGTCAAATTACTTGCCGACGAACCCAGGAGCAAGTAGTCATTATTAACTAGTAGCAAGCCTAAAGTAATTAACTATCGGTTCAAGCAGACAGTCACTCCGGAGGCCCTTCCAAGGAGTCAAAAGAGGAGCCAGACACATCAAAAAACTTGTTAAGCAAGACTCACATGTTCGCTTTCTTGTCAGGATCCAATGTTTATGATGTTATGAAAAGGATTATGGTGGAGAACGAGTTGTTGGACTCGGGGGACGATAAAGGACGATCAATAATTTCCTTTAGCTCTCTCATTATAGCGATCTAGAAATCATTGTCATTGTCAAATATTACCTTCTGTAACAATATAGAAAATGTCTCTGAGGAATTTCGATACTCCAAAAGTTCTGGAGAAACTGGCCAAAACTTGCACCACGAGAAATGTGGAAAATATACAATTACTGGTAAACAGAAAGAATGGATGCCAGTTTTATCCTCTATTATTTGACAGGTCAATTTTCACGCCATAGAAGATCGCATGGGCGATTAACTTTTTTAAACCCTATTTATAAAATATTTCCGGCTACAAAGCGCAGCCGATACAATAATTCCCTGGCAGACACAGATATTTAGAGGCTATATTAGCCTCGGTTATATTCCCAAACTATAGAAATAAGCTAAGGTTGTCTTCATACCAAAGGCAGGAAAAAGCTTCCACATAATCCCAAGGACTTAAGACACATAGTCCTTTCCTCCTTTCTACTGAAAGCCCCCCATAGAATGATCGACATACATTTAAGGCTCAATATAGGCGAAGAATTGCTGTCCCCTTCACAGAACGACTACACCAAGGAGAAATCTGTTAAGACGGCGCTTAATTCATTGCTATAGGAAGTAGAACAGTTCCTTCACATCAAAGAGTACACACTCACGACCTTCCTGGATATCAAAGGAGCCTTCAATAACTTTCATCCCAGGGCAATCATGCATGCTCTTGTGCATCTAGAAGTGGACACAACACTCTGCAGGTGGATCGAGCAACTACTATTAATAGGTAACAGCTACTAAACGAGGAAGGAACGAAGAACGCCAATGCACTACTGAAGTAAATAAAAAGAAATTAGTGCGGAGTGATAGCCTGTGCCGATGACAACATATCGATGGTAACCGGAAGATTTCTAGAAGTCCTCAGAGACTTCATCCAACTAAAACTCAATACAATATAAAGATGGGCAAAAGAAAGGGGTTTGAACGCAAACCCGGAAAAACTGAACTCATACTGTTCTGCAACAATCACAGAACGGCGATATTACCCCCACATTTTTACAGACGGCATCAAGATGAATGGGAAAGTGGGAGGAGATAGTTATTCAGAATTCTTTAAACTGAATGTAAAATTTAGCCTTCCTGATCAATGTAGTGTATTTCAGGTGGAAGTCAAGACAGTAAAAACTGAATTATTGCAGAGACATTTCTATTCTAAGTGATAGCCAGGCTACCATAAAAGCTCTTGACTCGTTTCTTTTGATGTCGAATACCGTCATTAACAGCTGAAAATATCTTATCGAGATGGGAGTGTATAACAACATACTGCTGTGTTGAGTGCTCGGTTACAGCAGTGTGAAGGGAAACTGCAGAGCAGATGAGATAGTGAAACAGGGCATAAAGGCACTGCCAAGTAAGGAAAATAGATTATTAGAAATCCCAATTGCGATATGTAAACATGTAAACACACTAGAAGAATTATCTTCTCTGCCATCCAAAGAATATGGATTTTACTCAGCAAGGAACGCACTCAAAACCTTAGAAAGAAAGACATATCAATCGTTATATGGGTCACTGCCTTATAAGGCTTCACGCTAGTAGGCTGTGTTTGCACCACCTCACGCATGACTTCTGTAGAAGTTGCAGAGACCAGGAAGAGCTCGAAGAGCACTATGCAGACCAGTGAAGCGAGCAAGCGAAAATTATTTCTAGGTCATTATTACTTTGAAATATACGCGGACCTTCTTGGTCTTTACATACTAACTTAGGTAATGATGTATACCTACATACTTTATTTTCATACACTTGTTTACGCCCGACAATATTAAGTCTTTAAGAAAGACTTACTGAAAATTTACTTACTTATGATAATAGACATTCGTATATGAGCTAAAAACAAATGAACGAATGAATGAAATGAATGATCTAATATTGCTGCTGATGGAAACTATAAACATCAGCATGAGTATAGTGAAAGTTTAAATGAATACCTTCTAATATATGTGTGTAAATGTACTAGATAATAATTTCATTTAGCCGATATAATGTTTTTACAATGCTTTGTTTGTATGACGCATAAAAAATATTACGCTATTACATATATTCAGATGTGTATGTTAAATGTTATTATACTATTTTATTAGCATCATCTGATCAATTATACTTAGTACATCCATCCAAGAATACGATTGAGTGTAGGTCTGACCATGACTTTGTATGATTAAAAAAAAAGGGTTCCAGCTTAATATGGAAAACTATACATACATATGTACTTATACCACATGTACAATATGCACATTCGGGTATAGTTATATATTGTATATGCATACTTAAATATACGTATTAGCGTGTCCAGATACAAAAACTGATTGGAAGATATATTAATCGAATTAATATGAACAAGTGGACATTTAAACATTTACAGTTATGAATTCGGATTCGCGGAAAAGAAACGACGAGGTACACTGCTCTTTAAAAAGTATTTACTGTTTTTGCTGTATATAAGTACATACGAGAACATATAATTATACCCATAAATATTGTACATACTTGTACATCTGTAGTTTTTACTTGGGTCATTGTATACTCGTAAGTATATGGTTTGTTGTTTTTGTTTTGTCATTAGTTCGCTCTTGAGTTGAGCGATTCTTATTCCTTGGATTTTGTTTGGGTATTGTAAGAATTGTGTGCATGGGTAACTCACTAAGAAGAGGCACTCGTTTAGGATGGCACTCAGCATCTTTAGCTACTGTTACGGTTCTGATTTTCTGTTGAAGCTTTGTTTCTATAATTAATGTTCGCATTCTACACTCCGTTGGATTGTAGAAGATAGCGGTTTATGGAGACTTTTTTAATTTCCTTATTCATCTGTTCACTCTTTTATGTTATCATCATCTTGGTTGACTGGTTGGCTGGTTAGCTGAGTAAGTAAATTAACGCTAACGTCTTACACTCTTCTTCTTCATCCAATACTTCTTTCTGTTCATTTAAATTCTTTCTTTGCTTTCTGCAATGGTCTCACTGCTGTGGCTTTCATTTGCTTTTATTCGATATTACAGTCACGACGACTTTATGATACGTTGGGCAATATTCGTTGTTGATCGGTTGGTTTTACTGCTTTCTTATGGATGTTGTACGTATGTATATCTTTCGCCAACGTTGTCGTCACACAGTCAATGTCGTTGTGGCACTAGGTCTCCCTGATGATGTGATGGTGATACATTTGCTTTAGCTTTGACGTTGACTTTGACTTTGTGATTGTTGTGTTGTTAATTTTTTTATTTATCCACTTTCTGCTTGCTTGCTCTTTTTCCTCTTCGCTTTTTCAAGTTATTGGTTTTGCGATGGCTCAGTGTTTGTTGTTTTATCATCACTTGTCAAGTTTACCGTCAGTGGTATCCACCACAGTGTCACAGTTCTTAAGTCCGTTGATGGTCTGCTCTTCTTCAGTTTGTTGCAGACCATCGTTTTGATCGGACGTGCCTTTTGCAAGATTTGGATTAGAAAATAGTAGTGGCGTAAATCGAGCATATTCATTTTTACTGTTTTTCATTCATTTTCAGAAAACTGAAAATAAATATAATATAGTATATATTTTCTAAACGTTTATGTATTCGTCGTGTTATATCAATTAATAAATTGACAAAAATTCAACGTAATTATACCAAATAAAGTGAACATGCATGTGTGTGTATAAGGATATTTCAAATATTTTTTCCTAGATTTAGAATTATAGTATTGTATATAATTTATCGTTTTGCAATATTATAAGAGCAGATTACCGTGATAGCAAATAAAATAATTATCAGAACTAGAAAAGATCGCATATTCAACTTGGATAACATTTACACTAATAAATCCACAATTTATTTAATGTTAAGGTGGTTATTCATCATCTTCACACAAGTAATAACATGCATACGTATACATTGTATATTCATGTATTGTATGTAAGTATCTAGCTAAACTATCTAAACTAAACTAAAAATTCTCATTCAGTGCATGCATAACGGCGCAAACAACAATAGTATATAAATATGGTCCTCAGTAACCAGCACTAAGATTTAAAGTATACATTGAGCATAGCGCTAGTTTCGTCCATAAATACATACGAGTGTTTAGCCAACTGATTATATTTGATCATCCCATATTTATCGTCAGCAGCGATGTCAATTGGTACTTATATTACATTCATCCATCAGTTATCCAGTGTGTTCTGTGTATGTGTGTTCGTAACTATTGGTGTTGATGTTGTTAAAGACTACAGTCGGCATGTGCGACCTACCGACCGAAAGACCAACTAGACAACCAATAAGGCAACCAACAATCCCTCCAATCTCCCAAAAAAAAAAAATATTGAAAAAAATACCGAAGCAATCAAGCGAGAAAAATATACATGTACTCCTTATTATTTGCAATTTAGAATTTTATTTTCATTTTTGTTTTTCCAATTATCTGCAATATACGTGCTGTTATTGTTATTGCTTTTTCAGTATATAAATATATTATATTTGGGGTAAGTGATAAACAGAGAAGAAAAGGCTCATTGTCTGTCGTATGTAAAGTTTAAACTACAAAATGTGTACAGTAATGACATAGGGATAGAGATGGTAGAGCAATAGAAAATACGATATCGTCGACGACGTTTGTAAAAGTGTGATTTTTACGGAATACTCGCTTGATTTGGTTGGTTTGGCGGCTTGGTTGCAATTAATGGTGATTGACGTGTGTTAAAAAACTTGATTTTTTCTATATGAATTCCTTTGTATGTGTGTATTGTATAGTAGTACATGAGAGTATATAATGATTTTGTATTTTTATGTTAAATTTATAATAAACGTATGTATGTAAATAATTAGAGTATTGACTTTTTTCGTCCACTCTTTAAATGCATATATAGTATATACGTGAGAACAAGACTTGATTGTTTTCATTATTTTCTGAATTGGAAATATGTAAAACGTATAAATTTCTTTTTTTTATTAGAGCAAATCGATAATTTCATCTAACTGCATTTCATTCCGACTAAATTGACATAATGAATGAGAAGGCATCAATTGATATGATTATGTAAATTATTATTCTTTTTTTGACAAGAAGAAAATATATATAAATTAGTAATAAAATGAAGAGTTTGTAAATATATTTGTCAAAACTGAAGAAAAACCGAGCGCAAAATCAATGAACTACCATACGAAGCTTCTTTTATGTTGTTAAAGAAATTTTTTCGAAAGAAAAAGCTGACTTATATTGTACATATTTCATTTCGATAGTGAAAATTTGTCTTCTTCAGAATTCAAAGGTGATTAATAATGAAATATTGTGTAGGTAGACACACACTTATTGTATGTTTCATGTAAAATAAAAATCAAGACATTGAAAAAACAAAAAACAAAAATAATTTTTCCGTCTCGCCTTTATCAATTTTGCACATGTTGAAACATAGACATATACAATGTGTTTCTATTTGAAACTAGTTTTTGCAAAAATTGCCTGATTCCGCTACTCTCCCTATCTCTCTCTTATTATTTCTTAATTCGACATGTATTTTATGTTTATTATATTTACATTCATACATCTTCATATCTCAAAGTGAAATTTACGGTTTCTTTCAGTTTTAACATTAACATTTTTGGCCTTTCACTTCATAATTTCTTTATTTTATTGTAAATAAAAATTTTACGTACTTACGATACATAGTTTTTCACACGTTTATGGCATATCGTTACGAAGTGCAAAGTATAAGTACTTGTCTCTCGCTTCATATGTACATATGCATGTGTGTACATTAGGGTAGACCTAATTTGTATGGAAAAAAATGCATTCATTCATTCCCTCTAGAAACTTAAAGCTATCAAAGAAAACTATTAAATATGAAATTTTACGTCGATCGAAGATGGTTGATAGGTTCCGACTAGAGCCTCAACACAAAACCAGCTATAGCTCGCGTTTACCTATCCACAACCGCGGAAGCAGAGTCCTTCGTATATCGCCAATTTTGATTTCACAACTTAAAAAAATAAAAAAAATAAAAAAGTGGCACTTAAAGCCCCAAAGGGCTCATTGGCCGAGCTTCTCATCCATTACTGTTGTGCGTCTTAAATTTTGGACAATATTAGAATTGACCTACTTATTTCAGCCGGTTCCGAACGGCAGAACACTTGTGACATCACTTTTTCTGAGCTTTGTCACAGAGTTCTTTAAGAAGCTTTTTCATGGCAAGTTGTTACTGTCGGAAGAATTGCCAATTGCTTGCCGACAGGTGGGTACCGTTCGAAAGAAAAATCTTATCGATATTAAATTTGTTATGCATCAGCCGGGGATTGAACCACGATCTACAGAGCACACTAACCACTGAGCTACGGCACCCACAACTTCACAACTTACTAAAGGTTAATTGCTATTCATAAATTTGATGTGGATAAATTTAATAAATTTAAAGCAAAAAAAAAGTTTATGTGAAGAAATGCTTTAACAAAGCGGAATTCATGTAAAATACTTTTATAGTATTTTGACTTTCAAAATACTTTAGAATCGTTACTTATCTCACGATTTTGACCATTAAGAGAGTTTTGAAATCGTAAGATCTAACGCATTGACTAAAATGTTGTTTGGAAAATAAATAAAAGTCGTAACTAATTTTTTTACATTATATGATCATACTTTTAGAAAAGGACACATTTTTCGAACTTCGGGCTTAAGTAAGCTCCAAACCTTATCCGATTGGCTTAAAATGTCATATTTATTGGTTTTTTGGGTAACTTCAAATTTCTAGAGGATGTTTCGAACAATATCGACAATATCAGAAATAGCAGCCACCTTAATGTACATACGAGTTTCTGCATATGTAAATAGTTAAAAAGAATACAAAGAAAAAAATATTATAGTAAAACACATAATTATACGTATAAAAATGGACAACACAAAACTCAAGTTAAAACTAAATCAAACAATGGCATCTAAAGTGCATAACGGTATTAAGCCAGAAGCATTTAAATTTGGTGCACTAAAGAAAAAAATATCATACTCTGCTACAATAAAAATAGACAATTTAACAGAAAGAGAGAGAGAGAGAAGGAGAAAGAATCAATTTTTATAGCGCACACTTTAATGTGTTCTAATTTAAATATACAACAAACAAATAAAAACATGATTTTTTTATATACAAAATAAACAAATTTTCAAAATATTCCAAGTATTTTATACTTCCCAACAACGCAACCGATTAAGATGCTGAAACCTATAATACAAGAATCAAAACACACAAAACAAATTAGTGTTCTACTGTGTGGGTACTAAAGGTCTGCATGGGTTCACTCATTTCTTCTTTTTACACCAGTTACGCGTTTCAGTGTAAGTAACTTACTCAATGCATAAACACACCATAAATGGTGCATAGAAAATCAGCAATGGGTAATATCAGTACTTGGTTGCTCTCCCTCTCTCTCTCTCTCGCTCTCTCTCAGTAATTGGTGTACTTGATGTGTTTCACCCAATACTTATTGTACTCATATTGTGTTGTACTCAATATTTGTTTCCTATCCTCAACATGTACCTATTAGCTTTTGCACTGAACAACCGGTGCAATAACTTCTCTGACTACTTACTTATCCATATTGCTTTTTTAGTGTAAAGGGAGTAAGCAGTACTTAAAATAACGTGTGTGTTAAACCCACTTTTGGATATATCCATGCAGATGTCTAATATGTACTTAAAATATGGCGATAAGTTCGTCGCGATTTTATATATATATATATATATATATATATATATATATATATATACACACACACACATATATATATATATATATATATATATATATATATGTGTGTGTGTGTGTGTGTGTATGTGTGTATATATATATACGTATATAGCTAAATATATTTATAGATATTATATGCATATACATTTATTTACAATACTTACATTTTCTATTGCGACTATTCTAACAGTGATTATCAGTAATATAAAGACATTCAAGAATAAAAATAAATAAGTTGTCAGCGAATTAATAACAAAGGACGAAGCGGATTAAAGTGAGTTCACGTAATCCACTGAAGGAGCGCGTCATCGGCAGTGACAGTGATACCGGAAAGCGCATCATGGCTTCTCATACACAACAACCTAAAGAAAGTTATGGTTTTACGGTTAGGCAAGTCTTTGCGGTCAGTATGGTTTTACTTTTAATACTTCCTTATATATTGATTTTATTTCTTATGAATGGATTCTTTAAATATTGTCAACATTTTTTGTTTTAAAACTTTCATTACAATTGATTATACGGCTTAGTACATGCTTATTACAACTTAAAATCAATTTCGATTGATTTTCGTCGATCCCCGTCGATTGATAAGAATCATAGAAGTGTACGAAACTGCATGTCTTCTATGTTTGAGCTTCGTGATTCGCAAGGCGACTCGACCAAACCTTTACAAGTAAAGCAAAAAATGTATTCTTTCAACCGAATATTCTTTCGACAGTTAAAAAATAGACTCACGAGAAAGATTCACGCAAAACTGAGAAGAAGGTATGTCAGAGGGTCTTACCATTCAAAACTGGCTAATATAAGTACACTCAGAATATGTATCCTACTATTGTGAAAAAATCCAATTACATTTTTTGTACTGAAGAATAGGATTTTATAATAAATGTAACAGGCATTTCTATTATCCAACTCATCTAACAATTTTTCTATATTTCACAAATATGTATTAAATTGTAAAAAGTGTCGTTGTAGATAACTTGACATATTTCCCCAACTGTTGTGTTAATAACAAGTATTTCGATGTAACATATATGCAATTTGTTTTCATTTGATCTGTTCATAAGTAGGTACTAGAAATATGTATATGTGGTACAAGTAGGACGACCCACTTGAATGAAAGTTTTGCACGAGATCAATGAGTTCGCAATAATAATTTATATTGTAATAAATGATGTGTTGTGAAGAAGAGAAGGGGTATATGTAATAAAAATAGAAACAAGACCAAATGCAAAACACAATAGGGTGCTACAGTCATTTTGTACTTTTAAGATGACATAGTAGACATTGGAGATCTGATGAAGTACAACACAAAACCACTTTTCAATTTTTCCATATACCCTTAAAATCTTTATTTATTGTTAAAAACCGGTTCCTCGGTACATGCTGTATTAACAAATTCATAACTTCCTTCTTTTTTCTTATATCGTTTTATATAGAGGAAGGCTTAAGCTTTTAAGATATACATACATATATCTAGGGTTTCTTTAGTTAATTTCGAGTGATAATCGAGAACACTCTAAAATTTTGCGTTTTTTATACTTTTCTAACTTTGAATATTATTTTATGAAGATTTATTGCTAATTTTCTTTAAAAGTTAGTGTAACGGTAGTTATACTTATACATAATTAGCAATAAATGACATTTAGGTATGGTACATATTAAAAATATGAAGCATAAATTTCATACTGAAAAGTTTTCTTTCGAACGGTACCCACCTGTCGAAAAATGGTTATTTATGTTATTTTTTTATAAAGTGTAGTGTGGCAACATTGCTTTTTACCCACAACTAATACTGTATAAGCGTCAAATAAAACACGGCTAACAATGATTGAATATAAAAATCGACCACTTACAAATTAGTATGAGTGATTTAAGTATTGATTATCAAAAAAGTTGCATTTTTGCCCATATTTTATTACATTAAATTATTTGAAAGCCTATATACAACATTTTATTTCTTACTGAATTTGCTGCACGCAAAGGTACAATAATTTGGTTAAACGCTTGTATTATCGCAGTATGAATATAATGAAACATGAAAATTTAAATGTCCATTCATTTTATGATATGAAAACTACGGGTATCTAGATCTAGAAAAGAAACGGCACATATATGTATATATTAATAAGATATAAAGTTCTTCGCTTCGTCTTTCCCTCCGTAGCTACGCCACCGCATCCACACAAAAAATATTACCAAACGCATTCAGCAAAAGTTTTACACTAAATTCCAATAGCATTCCCATTAGAATTGCTATATGTATACATCTAGTAGCAACGTGTTGTATAATAGAAATGCGATTGCAACCAGAAAGTAGATGTATCATCCGCCATGGGTCAAATAACACCTCAGTGCTGTGTGTCAGCGTAAAAATGCAGAAAAAATCGACAAGAGATAACAGGTATTAATGATTGTATGAAAACTGTGGTTAGCGAATACAGAGATCTATGCACATTTATAAGTGTAAGCAAGCAACCTTATACATATGAATGTACGTAGATGTTCCAGAATCCATTTGCTAAGATTCTTGTCGAGTGCTGCTGACATAATATAGTACTATTTACAAGTATATACACCAGTACATATATTTGAATACCATTGCTGTCAATGCACTTACCTATGGGTTTACATATAGAAAACATGTGACGTAAGAGTAATAGAATAAACTAGTAACAATAACAACTATGGGTATGCCAATGGAAACTATGAATTAACATGAGCAGTTATTAACAAAATAACTTGTAACACGTTAGATTGCGTGCATATGCTTGGTTGGCATGTACATAAGTATATGCATACAAGCATACATATGTATATGTAGCATGAGGTGATGCCATGGGCTTTTGCTGTTCTTGCCATTTTTGTCTTCATATTATTTTTTTAGTTTTCTCTGTGGAAAAGAAAAAGTATAACTTCATACTAAACGTTAACATACATAAGTACTATTTCTCAATTCTTCTAACAAAAATTGGTAACAAAATTAATGAATTATTTTTGCTACTGTTGAATCTTTAATTAAATTATTATCAAATTAGCCGCAACTAGTGACATGCCTTTGCCTCTATTGTTGTTTTGTTGTTGTTGTCATGGGAATGAACGGTACTATTTTATGCAAGTTGAACAGTGTTTCTGCTGTTGTTGTTACTAGTGTCATTCACATATAAAACTTTAAGGCAAATATTCGTAGGATGGGACAGTTCATAAATCGTGACGCAAATACATTTATGAAGAGTGACTTTGGTAAACTTCAAAGAGCAGCAGCTTACAAATGAGTTTCAGAAGATGTTGTGTAAATTAAGCTTGAAAATGAAAATTGCATATATATGAAGGCTGGGTCACTGAATGAATTGTATTAAATGTTTTGGAATTAAAATCGACTGTCAGCACTTTGCGAATTTGTTGTAATTTCATTCGTAATTTTGAAAATGAAAATCATTTCCACATAATTTTAATATCTTTAAACAGCTGTTTGTCATGAAAGCCATCATATAGTAAAATTGTATGCCCAAAATCAAACTCGCACCAACTTACAGTTCTTTCGCCTATATAGACAAATGGTATTTATGCACACCATGCAGGCGAAAATAAAACAACTAGTGTAAATGCTAGCAATTCAAAATTGAATTATATAATAACAATGATGACGATGATGAGGGAGCCACTGTTGAGGAAGCATCTTACACAGAAAGATCAGAAACAATTGTTATATGTTAAGATTCAATTTAAGAAGTAGAGGAAGTGTTAAAAATGAGTGGAAAAGGCACTAGCGGAGGAATATCAATAACAATAGGTAACGAACGTCTTCTTGTAAAGAGGGCAATGTACTTTTTATCCATTCATTCATTCATTTTGTTTATATCTTTGTACATTAAGGTGGATTGATTTTGTATGGAGATTTTTATGCAATATATATATTTTTTTTTGTAATGGAATAGGAATGAAAAGTTGCTTTATATGAGTTAATAAAACTTTGAAAATATTATCTTCTTGTGGTAAAGTTTTGAGGTGACTAATCTAATTTAATAAAATAAAAACAACTAGCGAACAATTTGTTAGTAAGTGGCAATTTGCCCCAACTCCAAAAATAAATTACTTATTAAATTTTGGTACATACTTTCTTTTCAGTCGGCCCTGTTTTTTGTTTTGTTTTTAGTTGCATCCATTGTTAATTTTTTTATGGTTAGATTAAAAAACAAAGTGTTTTCTATGATAGTGCTATAACGTGTACTGAGTGTTAATTTTTGATATTATAAGTACTGCATAAATTAAATGTCAATGTCAAGATTAATTGTAAGTTGTATGCATTAAATTTAAATAAATGTTTAATTTTGTTCGATTTAGCTATATGGCTTTTTGGAAAATTAAATTAATTTGATAGCGAAGATATTGCCACATTTATATTGCTTTAACGTTAAAGCGCGCTGGTATTCTCATTGTGAATTGAGATTGCCTCATGTATCCATTTTGGATATATGAACGTAAAGTATGTATATCCTATTATATCATACGAACTATGCGTAAAGAAACAAAAGCGAAGACAACAACAAATATGAAAGCATATATGATTCTGTTTAAATACGAAAATGGTAAAATTGATAATGTGAAATATTCGCAAATTCTCGTTCTTATATGATATGATATTTGAGAAAAATTTCAATTTGATCGTGAACAATCACCAAATTTCGCCAGCGTTAATTTCATCAATTCCTTTCAAACAATACCCTACCTTATTTATTATAGCTTGTGTGCAATCTGTGCCTAGTAACGGTATTTTCCCCTTCGCTTTCTACGTTAGTCGATGGTACACGTGCGTACGTAAGTTGTATGTGCGTCGTTTCTGTACATACATACGTGAATATAACACATGAACATATGTAGAGTATATTATGCGGAATTGATATTTTTGGTTAAGTTAATTGCATTTGCGTGACTTATGGATATATCGTAACTTTTTGTAACTTAATAAAAAATAAGTCATGACATAGCCACGAAAAAAAGCTTTCAAAATAAAATTTCAAAATCGATGCAGTAGTTTTAGAGCAAACGTGCCGAATGTAAAAATACACATAAAAATCTGTTTTTTTTTGTTCTTATGAAAATGGCATTCCCAAAGGACAAGTTTGTACTTTTCTTCTAAACTTAATAACGTTGGGAGCATCATTTAATATACAATGAGACAAATATTAATTTGTGCCTTTATTTCTTAAATAAAAAGGCAACTCTCTATAGCTATTTTGATTCCACCTTAATGTACATACCTATGTACGTATGAATGTAAGCAAACACACATATGTCTGGATAAGTGAATAAAGGTACCTGAATTCGCAATTTATCCGTATACGAGTATAGGTGATTGTGTTAAATTGAGTTCACATTGAAATGCTTGCTGAATTTCTAATTACAGAGCGGCTTTTAGAAGATCGAGTCAATTGCTATATACATACATACGAGTGTAAGTATGTATGCTCGAATGTTAATATATATATATATAAAATACTGCTAATATTTTTGATGTTCCTGTTGTTGTTACTGTAAGAATTGTTGTTGTTGTTTTTTTTAGCATCATGTTTGTGATTTTCATTCATAAAAATCTAAATATATAAGCCGTGTTTTATTCGGCACTCTTACTTTGCTAGCACCGACAAAGACGAGCATGTGGCAAAACAACAACAACAACGGTGCTATCTTTCTAAGTTCAGTGTTACCAATTATTCTAATTTTTCTACTGTGCAGAGGTACTATTTATTTAAACGCCAAAAATGTTATTATTATAAAGTAAAGGAAAAGAAGGAAAGCATTTTGGACAACAAATTTTTGTCTATTTTTGAAACATTCTATCAATTAAATAATCAGAATTTATTCTACTTATTTATACATATATAAAATAAAAAACAAAGATAGCGAATAATCGAATAAAACACAACTATAGTTGAGTGTGGGTATCAGTACATATACAAATACAAATAATTTTTTTAATACGTAGGAACATGTGTTTTTTGGGACAGACCTGAAATAGTTTTCACTAATAAAATAAATGTATCACCATAGCTTTTATATCTTTTATCCCATCTTTAAGTACATCTCCTTGGACTAGTGAATTCAGTCACATATCTGAGTATGTGTCCCCTAAATATTCCTTCTTTTTTATTAAATCACTGAATTCACAAGCTAGCGCAATATTTTTTATAAGGGTAAATACTCTTAAAATATGATTGTAAAATATAGGTGGATATTGCCAATTGTAAAGTAAACAACTTTATTTCATTACATTATGGTTTTGCTCTCGTAATCCATTTACGATGTTATAAAATATTTGTGATGTAAAACAACTATAATCATGACCATTTGAAATCAATTGGTTATAAAATGTGAGTCTCACTAAATTAGTTTGTGGCGTTCTTGAAAAATTCAAAAGTTAAAAAAGTAAATCAAATATTGATAATAGATAATTAGAAATTGGTACTCATCTATACTGCGGGTAAAACCTATATATGGTCATGTATGTACATGCATATATAGTGTATATAAGGCGTGTCAACATATCTAACAACTTACACGAAATTTTTTAATAAGATTTTTCAGGCATAAGAGGCACCAATGAACTTATTATTGATTTCGTTTAAGAAATCATCTCGACTTCAAAAATGATTCGTTTCGAAGTTCACTTTGGTGCGGAATTCCCTTCACGTCAACGAGAATTATTATTTCTTATTATTTTTATTATATTATATTGCTTTTCTATACTGATTACTTACTTATGTGGCCATTACAACCGAAAATCGAGTTAAGCCGAATCTAGCATGCTGCGCCAGCTATCTCTTCCCTTCGCCATCTGGGGTCAGTTATAAATTCCAAACACTAACAAGTTCTCCAGTACTTGGTCTTTCCACCGAAAGTTAGGTCTGCCCTTTCTGAGTCGTCCACCAGCGGGTTCCGAATATAACACCTTCTTAGCCGGAGCGTGTTCTTCCATTCGCTGGACATGACCTAGCCATTTCGGCGTCGGAATACAGCTCATACAACTCATGGTTGTACCTTATTCCATACTTGCCACCAACGCAAATAGGTCCAAAGATCTTGCGTAGGACTTTTCTCTCGAAAACTCCGCGCATTCTCTCATCTGAGGTGGAAATTGTCCAAGCAAGTGTAACTATCAATACTCACGTGATATCCAAGACGCCACCTAGTGTTGACAGTAGGTACTTCGTCTTGCCATCGTTCACCGTAAGACCCATTCGACGCGACTATCTTTCCAATTCTGAGAATAATGCACTGACTCCTCGCGTGTTCATGCCACTATTTTGAAGATAGTGCCATTATGTCGTAGATCAGCAGAACATATTATTTTCTCCATGATAAGATTGAAGAAGTTTCACTAAAACGAATCACCTTGTTTGAAACTCCCTTCGGTATTAAACGTCGAGAAGAGGTTCTTCCCAATTTTCACTCCAAAACGGGAGCTATGGTAATCCGGGTGTAGAGGTAATCCCTTACCGGACTGTCGAAAGTGGCTTTGTAATCAATAAATATATGGTGTCCGTCAATCTGTTTCTCTTGGGTCTTCTCCAGGATTTGGCGCAGTGTGAAATTCTGTGAAGGTCTAAAGCCACACCGATAACGTCCAATCATGTTGTTAAGCATAGGCTTCAATCTTTCACACAGGAATACCGCAGGAATACCGAACTCAGTCATTATTATGTAGAGGTAATTCCTTGCTGGACTGTCGAAAGCGGCTTTGCAATCAATAAATATATGATGTGTGTCGGTCTGTTTCCCTTGGGTCTTTTACAGGATTTGGCGCAGTGTGAAATTATAATCTATGGTAGATTTACCAGGTCTAAAGCCACATTGATAGAGTCCAATCATGTTGTTAAGCATAGGCTTCAATCTTTCACACAGTACGCTGGATAGAACCTTAAATGCTTGTTAATAGAATAAAACCAACAGACCAAGAACCAACAACCAAGAAAGAGTTGTTTAATGATGAAAAAGGAAATAAAATCAATAATTCAATTAAAACAATTATTGAGATTAAATTTAGTTGTTCAATGATTTAAAAATGAATTTAAAAATTGTTTGGTTTTATTCTTTGACCAATTCCAAAGAAGGAGTTACTATTATTTATAATTTTTGGAGCTTTATTCTATCTGGAGCTTTAGAGCTGATAGAAGCTCACAAACTAACATACGTACTCCATCTACACTACGTATATACCTTGTATTCTATACAAACTTATCATGTATTCTATACAAACTTATATTTCTTTTATTCTGTTTTTTATAGCTGTTATTAGTGACAACACTGCTTAGTTCTTACAGTAATGTAATCGCTTTGAATTTGGGTTCGAAATGTCAACATGATATGGATTGCACGGATTTCATAAAAGGCAGCACATGTGCGGTAAATGGCTTTTGCGAGTGTGCACCCTACTTTGTGCAATACAATGCGACCACCTGCTTGTCATGTAAGTAATTGCATTTGTCTGTCCGCGTGACAATAGTTTTATTTATATTTTGACAATAAAGATGTTAATGATTATGACCATGATGATGATGATGTTGTTGTTGATGTTGTTGATGTTGACATTTCGGAGAATGTCCCCAATTTCAATAGTATACTGTACTTTTTTCCATCGTCGTTGTTATGTTTTTTGCTTTGTAAATTTATAAAAGGCGTATTTTGTTTGTTGTGTATTTGACCCGTATTTTTTCACATGTACAGAACAAATGGCATGCTTCAACGAAGAATGATTGAGTATACTATACTTCTGTTTGTCTTTAGACTATTTAAATAATTTTCTAAGGAATTTCAATGCATGTGTATGATGTTGGTACATATACGCCAGAGCGATTGTCCACGAAATGTAGCCAAACACACATAGTTCTTTCTCTCTGAATATTTGTGTGTTTAAGATATTTGTCAATATAGCATTTCCAACGTATGATATGTATATTTGTATATTTATTATTTCAAAATGTGTAGAATAAATAGAATGATATTTGTTACTTTTTTATTTGACTTTTTACACAGCACAACTCCTCGGCGGTGACTGTGTTTTGGATGATCAATGTACAATGAAAGTGGCTAATAGTAGTTGTCTTGATGGCGCATGCCGTTGCGTTGAAGGATTTTTGCAATTTCGCAAACACACTTGTCTTGGACGTAAGTACGCTGAAAATGTTTAAGAAAAAAATAAAAAACACTTATACGAAATTCCTCATAGCTTATGAAAATATTTGTGTATATAGGAATTTAAAGCGTGTTAGCTTTTCTTGAACTTTTTTTATTGTGAAGTAAGATGCATTCAACAAGTACTCACCAAATTTTACTAATTTTTCGAAGTTTTTACTTCGTCTCTCGTTTATACATATCGCTACTTCGAAATACGGATTTTTCGGTTTTGAGATTATTATATATTCTTAATAAACTTCGCACGCTCTTTCGATTGATGTTATCAGTTTATTCCTAAACCTACAATATCTTTCCAGATATTCAGCATATATTTTATCGTACCTCTATTGTAATACTAAATGATGATAGGAATCAAATCAAGTCCGTCACAATCATTATATATGATCCTGTGAAATAGCATGAGACAGGGGCGGACAAGAAGAGTGAGAGCAACGTGACAGCGCTGTGCATAAGTAAGCTCGGTGAGTTGTTGCGCTCAAAACAAAATAGAACATCATGCTTTTGAAGTCTTTTACTTTGTTGACGTAAAGTTTTTTGCATTTTAATACCAAACATTTTTTGAAGAAGTAATTGGAAGGGACCTACTTATTTTAGCCGGTTCCTAACGGCAGAACCCTTGTGACATTACTTTTTCTGAGCTTTGTCACAGAGTTCTTTTAGAAGCTTTTTCATGGGAAGTTGTTACTGCCGGAAGAAATGCCAATTGCTTGCCAACAGGTGGGTACCGTTCGAAAGAAAAATCTTTTCGATATTAAATTTTGTTATGCATCATCCGTAGATTGAACCACGACCTACAGATCAGAATGCTAACACACTAACCACTAACCCACGGCACCCACATATGCTGTTCGTCATATAAAATTAGTTAGTTTTGTTCACAAGAATAACCTCTATACGACGCAATTTTTAATTTTTTCTAAATTGCATAAAAGCTAAAAATTAGGTACAGAACAAGAGATATAGTAGTAAATGCTTTTTATTCAGTAATTTGATATAATTTTGGGTGAGGTTTTAGTGGTACAATGACTTATTGCTGCCATAGTTTTTTGTTGGAGACTTTCACCACAACCGTGTGCATACTAGTAAACAACATTCCCCAATATGATATATAAAATTCTAATGAAGTAATTATAAAGTTAAACCTTTAAAATGAAAGGAAATTTTACCTTTCACAAATTATCCTGGAGTGTTTACACTGTGCACTCACTCGATAATAAAACCAAATTTGTAAATTTCTAATGCGGCTTCTATTAGCGCTACGGGCATTAGTTGCTGTTTATAGTAGGCTTAGCTGGTTGGTGGGTGCCGTAGCTCAGTGGTTAGTGTGTTCGCCTTCTGATCTGTAGGTCGTGGTTCAATACCCGGCTGATGCATAACAAATTTTATATCGAAAAGATTTTTCTTTCGAATGGTACCCACCTGTCGGCAAGCAATTGGCAATTCTTCCGACAGTAACAACTTGCCATGAAAAAGCTTCTAAAAAGAACTCTGTGACAAAGCTCAGAAAAAGTAATGTCACAAGTGTTCTGCCGTTCGGAACCGGCTAAAATAAGTAGGTCCATTCTAATACTGTCCAAAATTTAAGACGCACAACAGTAATAGAAGAGAAGTTCGGCCAATGAGCCCTTTGGGGCTTTAAGTGCCACATATTTTTTTTTTTTTTTTTTTAGCTGGTTGGTAGCTTGTTCGTAAATATCATATAAAATTAACAAGAAGAACAATTATAGAAAATAGTCAGCAAAACGAGTATAAAGGCACATATTTAATTACTGGCCATGAATGAAAGAAATGTAAATGATGTTAATGCTTGGGGATTGTTCAGTGCAAATGTAGAATTGAAATATAAGCAACTTTATTGCATTGCATACTTATAAAGAAAAACATAAAACACTTTTACATATGTATTTCTGCACATACAATACATATACATAAGCACATTAAGGTGGGCCACTCCTCCTCCCAAAAAAAAGTTTGAAAATTTCATCCTTATTTTGAAAGATTTGAAAATAGTTTTTTTATCATAGCTAAGTTGTTTTAGTTAGACTAAAAAAATGTTTAACACCGAAAAGTCCAAGGGAGGGCTACAATTGCCTATACATAACTTTGAAATTGAACGAGTCCTTAAAATCATATGTCCTGATTCCACCACCCTAATTAAAACATTTTCCTTCGTAAAATTAAAGCCCTTTAAAAACTACAAAACTACCCCTTTTGACGTGTGAAGTTAACTCTAAAACTAAGACGAAATTATATTTTTATTAAGTAGTTTTTTAACGAGGGGAAAGCATCGAGAGACCTTAATTAGTGTGGTGTTTTAACCACCTAAAACTGCCTCCATGTTCGATTGTTTAACTAGTAGAAATCACATTGGGGGAAGACTGTTCATATGTCATATTGTCCTAATCGTCCATCCTGTTCATGTAATGTCCGCAACCGCATGGCAAAATTTTTAAATAAGCAATTAAATATGCATATGTTACAGTAACGTCCGTATTACATATATAAAACGCATTCACTTTTTACGCCTGTGCCACGTTTAGTCACTCTCAGGCGAAAGTTTATACGTATTATATTTTAATATTATATAAATTCTTACGCTATTTCGTCCGTTATATTATGCTGTCACAACAACAAGTTGTTGTATCGTTGCCAACTATTTGTTTATTATAAATTGTCAATATTTTATATGGGATTATTTTATTAATTCATACAATTTTCTATATTGACTACACAATTCAAAATGACTGCTGACATTCTGCTCTTCCTTTTTATAGAAGACCTTTTTTAATCGCTTCTATAAAACGCCAGTAAAAGAAATGCGAACTTAGAATAAAGTTCTTTAAAAAGGTCTTTTAAGATGTATAGCCTTCAGCGTTCTGCTATTGGGTAGTTGCTGCTGCTGTAGTTGCTACATTGCATTTGCTTAATTGTCATTTAATTTTTCATTATATACTACATTTATAAGATAAACTGAATACGATGCGAATATACTGCAGCAATATGTAAGATAAACATGAATATAATATGATACGGATACCATACAAGTGCTTTGATTGCAAATGAAAAACAACTTCTTGCAACATTGTCACCGTATACTTACTTATAATTACAATTATAGCAAGAATTGCAAGAGAAATGTAGGAATTGAGGAGGGGAAATATTTATAATTAGGCATGAAATCAATCAATCACTGCGTTTGTTGAATAATGGTTCAACTAGTCACCGACGTAGCGCCCATACGTACTTGCCATACGTAAGAATATACAAAATTGCATCTGATTTTCTCCACTACGGGCAACAGGTACGTCACCGGCATGCAATGGTGAGTTTTCGTTAACACGACAATCCCATAAGATAGATCGTGTCAGCTGACACCATAACGGTGTCAGCTGACGGTTTTACCATAACATAGCCGTTTACCCATAACAACGAAACATGTAGCGAGAGAGAGAAAGTGAAATAAGAAATCAGAAAAGAGTGAATTCATCATTGCTTGTGGTTTATAAGATTACTATATTTCCGGTATTTTGGTTGTTTTAAAGGTGGTTTAATAAAAAATCATTTGTTATACGCAGTCTTCATATCCAAATACTAAAACTATTTCAACTAAGAGGTGTCAAAATACACTTCTTAAGTATTATTTTTTTGGCTTTGCGTAAACGTATAAAAATCAAGAATAATCCTGAATTAATGTATTGTATTGCATTGTTAGAAATTCTTAGCACTCCAGTAGTCCATAATAAGATTGAAGAAGTTGCACGATAACGAATCACCTTGATATATATATATATATATATATATATATATATATATATACATAATATATATATATATATATATATATATATATATATATATATATATATATAATATATATATATATATATATATATATATATATATATATATATATATATACATATATATATATATATATATATATATATAATATATATATAATAATATATAGATATATATAACATAAGTATATATCAGCATTATAACAGTAAATGTGTGTGTAACATTTTTTGTGTGTTCTTTTCTTACATGAAAAATGTTGCATTTTTGTCGGGTAGCCAATTAAAGGGGTGACACTTTTATTGAGAAAAGAAAATCCGTATATTTCTTGATTACTTGTTGACTTCATTCCATTATAAAACAGATTTCCCATACGACGTTACTAGTTACATTTACGTAAGTAGCGTTTTGAATGCGCACAAATAAAAGCATGCGCATTTTATTATTTACTACTTTTGCATCATGTAACATCGACTACAATGTAAACGCCGACAACGACAACAATAACTACAAGAATACAATGACAGACATTTCGAATCTTGCAAAGCTAACTAAGCAAGTGAAAACAGGTTATATTATTGGCATTGCTGTTTCCAGGTTAGACTGTAAGTGGGTCATTCAAGAATAAGATTTTGCACACAGGTGCAGCAGCAATCAAAATAGGTATAGACATAAATAAATACAGAAAATCAGAAAACCGCAGCCAACAGTGTACATATCTACCTACATAAGTATATGTGTGCAAGTAAGTTCATATTGCATTCGTATACATATGTGTATGCACATATTTGTTTGTCCCTGAATTATTACATATGTATGTACGTTTTTTTTTTTTTTTGTATGTACGTTCGATCATAGTAACTGATATTTTTCCGTGGATGTGGAATTTAATTACTACCGAATTGCTCGTGTTTATTAAATGCTAAGGATTAAATGGAATTTATCATGGGAAATATTGCATTGTTTTTATTCCAGTTATTATATTTTATTTTTGCTTTTAAATCATTCAAAAATTTACGTTGAATATCAATGTACAATACGTAAAACACGATTCAAACGAAATGTGGTTGCAACAAGGGTTGTTCTTGAACAGAAAGATGCAGATAAAATGTGGTAATAACTGGATAGCGCTATACCATTATCTTTCGCTATCTATTGATTTGTTCAAAACATAAAAGTGTAACATAGTGTAACACACTCTCTCTCTCTCTAATCGGAAATGACACCATTTCCCCTTGGTAAAAAAATTTTCAATCCGATTTTGCTCTAATAACATAACTCAATTTTTTTTAAAGTGATTTAAAGTTTGGCTTTTTCGGTCAAAAGTAGAATCATGGAATTTGAAAAATCATATGTAAAATTACATTTGAGATAGCCCTTGTCTTCGGACACCCATATTAAAATTTTCTGAGTATTATTTTCTCAGAACATCTTATCCCTCTAGCTAACAGCCGTATGGATCATTTTTGGTTACAGTTACTTTACTTCAGTATTTACTACAAAAACTTAATTTTGTGATTATTACAAAGTTTGAAATAACGAAATTTACCTATTGTCATGTGGTTTTGGAGTGGATCACACACTTTCTGAACGAATTAATGTTAGACTCGCAAACTTATATCCTGTAACAGCTTACTACTTAACAGCAAGGAATGATAATGGTGCTGGTGCCAGATGGTAATTCTCATAAAAAAAATTCCGCTTGCTTTATCACAATGACAAAAAAAGGTAAATCTAGCCTCGAAAAGACTAAACTGGCAACACTGATGAAAAGGCCATTTTAAATATTTGTAATGAAGTTTTACAAGGTTCTGAATACACAGGGTGTATTCTGATCTATAGGTCGTAGGTAGGGATGCCAAAAAAAATCGATTAATTAATCATATGATTAATCGCACGACAGAAAAAAAATTGCAATTAATTGCAATTATTGTCAAAAAACCGATTAATCGTTTAATTAAATTTTTTTTTATTAGTAATACATTGGGCTTATATTCCAAATTATAAAAATAAAAAAAAAAAAAAATATGTGGCACTTAAAGCCCCAAAGGGCTCATTGGCCGAACTTCTCTTCTATTACTGTTGTGCGTCTTAAATTTTGGACAGTATTAGAATGGACCTACTTATTTTAGCCGGTTCCGAACGGCAGAACACTTGTGACATCACTTTTTCTGAGCTTTGTCACAGAGTTCTTTTTAGAAGCTTTTTCATGGCAAGTTGTTACTGTCGGAAGTATTGCCAATTGCTTGCCGACAGGTGGGTACCATTCGAAAGAAAAATCTTTTCGATATAAAATTTGTTATGCATCAGCCGGGTATTGAACCACGACCTACAGATCAGAAGGCGAACACACTAACCACTGAGCTACGGCACCCACCAAATTATATTATTGTAAAATAAAGCTGGGATTATTAATAAATGCCTCGTAAACCATGTAAACCTCGTAAATTTACTAGCTCGTAAAACAGCTGCCAAATTTTCTATGAGAAGTCGTATAGAAGATTTCAGTGCGCAAATTTAAGCGAATGCAGAAAGTACCTCGTTTAATGGACAACTCTTTAAGTTACAAAAATATTTCACGTTCGTTCATCTAACAATTTGTGTAAACGCTTAAGTTTCAGCGTTGTTAAAACAGTTTTTTTGACATTCGTTTTGTTGTTAAACGGTTCCATTTTTCGTAGCATCAGATTTTGAAAAAAGTCACTCGTCTGGTATTGAAGTACCAAAAAAATCGCAAAAATTGTGAAACGTTTAATGTTTTATTTTCAAGCAATGTTTTAAGCTAACATCGATAATTATACAATAGAATTTATTAAACTTCGGGGTCTATAAGTGCCACATATTTATTTATTTATTTTTATAATATACAGGTTGTTTTTAAGAAGTGTAGGATTATAAATTGACAAAAAAGAGAAAAACACAATTGCTAGGAAAGTTATATTTTTTAAATCGGTAGCTAGGTTTATAGCATTTAAGGCCGTACGTCGCGAATGGTTCGTCCAGTAGTCCAGAGGTGTCAAATCATATAAAGTTGGAGGCCAGTGTACTAGAGATAATCTTGTCACCGAACACTCCTTTCAAGAAATACAAGGTATTATGGACAGTATAAAATGCGGCAGATACCATTATGCCAAAACCAAGTCTTCGTTGGAGGTATAGCTAAAGCATACCCCCAGTCTACACACCGCACCAAACAATGTTCTTCGTTAGTTGATAAGTCACTGCCGTGTATAATTTTGCTTATCCACAAAAATGGCCAAAAGTGAGCCTCATCATTGAACATAGTTTGATTGTGAAACACTATATGTAAGAGATGCATGATAAACGGTCAAACAATACTAAATAAAAGGCGGTATGAACTGTCAAATTAGCTACGGTAATGTCAGAGTTTGTCAGAGTTCCACTCTATTGGTAAAAAGGTGTTGAAAACACACTTTGTTTATATTGCAGGTAACGAATCTTTAGAAGAAGAAAATTACATCCGTGTAGTAATGGACTAGACTGCTTTCATAAAGAAAAGGATTATTGGTTTCAGTTAGAGAATAATAATATATTTATAATACTTGTAAAAATAATCGACAAAATATGTGATTTCGAAGATTAGGAAAAAAATGTTTCTTCATCAGATTACCCTTTGACAAAATCCTGGCGACGCCACTGACTAGGTACACATTTTTTCTCCTACATAAGTTATTAGCATAATTCTAATTACCTAGTGTATTAATTTTATTTACAGCTGCTCATCCCGGTGCAGTTTGCTACAGTCACTCCCATTGTCACATGGGTGATGCGCACACTCATTGTGATTTCCTAATACCAAATCTATTTGGACGTTGTCAATGTACTGCTCCCACAAGACTAAATGGTGGCATATGTGTTGAGAATATACCTACTTCTCCAACAACAACAACAACGCTAACGACGTTGCCAACGATAGAAAATTCATTTGCAACATCACCTGCAGCAGCAATACCAACTAAAAAAGTTATAACAACAACTACAACATCAACATCATCAGTGGCATCTATCACTGAAGCTCCTCAAACGCAATCGACAATCGTGGAACCACAAGAAGAGTCCATTACCGTAAGTGTGAAGGAAGAAGAAAATTCATTTGGTGCTCCAAGTCGCGGGGATGCAGATGCAGCAATTGATCAGACATTATCTACAACAGTATCAACAAATACCACTCTAACTGCATCACATCAAATATTGACTTCAGCGGATATACACAGCAATGAAAATAACCCATCAGGAATGGATGAAACATTTCCCATTCCGCAATATGATATTGTAGCTACGGATGACTATCCTTATAAAATCGAAGATGAATACACCGAGGAGCATATTACTGAGCAGCAAGACATCAAAGAAGTTGAAGCTACGACTATGCGAGTTGTGGCAAATGAAATTGATACCTATGGGGAGAATACTAACAACTATGAAAGTGATAATATACAACAACAACATCATTACAGCGAAGAAGGTCAGGTTCCAACCGACGATCATATGAAATTTGATTATGATAGTGTCCAAGACGAACTGGGATCTCCACTCGAACACAAAGACGATCATGTGAATGACAAGGCAAATGAAGAAGCTGGAATCGAAGAAGAGCAAGAAATATTACAACAAACCACCACTATTGTATCCATCGTTGAAGATAACAGCAAACATCATGGTAATATAGGTAGTGAAGAGAGCAACAACAACAGCAAAATTAACAAGGAAAATGAAATGGAGCAGGAGGTTAGTGCAAGTTTGACCCCACAAAACCAACAAGGTGTTAAAAAACATAGCTTATATATTAAGAAACACACCGCCAATCAATTGGAAGGAGTGGGTGCAAAATCCGAAAAACCTACAAAGGAAGATTCGTATGAATATAAATATGAAACAGTAATGGATACCATTCAAGAACCACAAATTGCTCCAGCACAGCAAGATTTTAGCGATATTCATGATGAAGATGCAATTGTGCAAACAACAGAGGAACAAGTAATCACAATGGACGAATCAATTGTAGATAAAAAAGTAACAGCTGTACATGAGGAAAGTGCTAATACTTACAGTCCAATGGAGTTAATGACTTCAACATATGACAATGGCTTGAACATATCAGTTTCAAAACAAAACATTTCCCAGATACCAAACGAAGAACATTCAACTTTTTATGCTTTGAAAGATCAAAGTTCAACATCTGTTACTGAAAATCCAGGATCAAATTTAGAATCAGAATTCTTAAATAATAACCAACATAATCAAAAATATGATAATATTGATAGGCATACAGCTGGTACCAGTTCGTACGATGAGAGCACACAAATACATACTGGAAATGAAGATGAGCAATTTGGTGTGAATAAGAATAAAGCAACCTCAATTCATAACCATGAAGAAAATTATATCAATATTTTGGTACAAGGCAGTTCTTCATCAAATAGAGAAGATGAAATTTCAAATAAATTAGGTCAACAAGAAATCGAGCAGACTTCAGAAAATCTATTGTTACTTAACGATGATAAACAATCTGAATCAAATTTAAATAATCAAACCTATAATCCGACATTAGAAAAAATTGATGAAAATATTAGTGATATTCAGGCAGTAATCGATCATTCTGAAGATGTAAATATTATCGAAGGTGCTGAGCCAATTTCTTCAAATAATGCTACTATGCCAAATAGTGAATATCAAACTTTCCACAATAAAGAGATATTTGATGTAGAAGATGTTACTGAACACTCAGAAGAAAACAAAATACAGCATTCTGAAGATGAAGACGTTTACAATAGCGGTGAACAATTGATAAAAGTTGAAACCAATGAGGAAATGCATGATGAAGGTCACATAACAGAACAGCCGCAATCCGATTATGCAACCATTGAAAGTTTTGAGAAATTGGAAAAAGATAATTCTGAAAACTCTTTAATACCATCGATGCAGCAAAAGCAATCTGAAAAAGTGAACAATAAGGAGGAAATTGATGAATCTTTTCAGGAGAAGGAGTCAATCGCTGATATTTTAAGTGAGCTTACTAAAGATAAAGTAACTACTATTCAACCTGATACAAATGAAGTTCACACGGAACGTCCAGTTGATATGAAATATGAATCTGAATATGAAAATCTAAATATTCAATTAGAGACAATGGGGGATGAAATACCAGATTTAATTGCTGAAGATACCAATATATCAGAGGAAAAATTAATTCATCGGGACAATCCAAAAGAGGATACCACAGAGAAGCATGCTTATACTGATGATAAACTGATTACATTCTATCCTGAACTACAATATCAACAAGATGAGAAAGAAACCCCTGCAATTGCTGAAGAAAAGCACACTACTGAAAATTATGAATTTTTCAGTACAGAAGAATCGGTAACAATTCCCTCGGAACAATTACCATTTGATATGGCAACAGATGATCAAGGACATCCACAGGAATTAGAGTCGGACAATTTAGTGGCTGAAACGACAACTAATTTTGACAAAATAGACAGGTTTTATGAAGAAAGTCATAAGGTCGAGGAAGACGCAACAGCAAACCCAAGTGATATTGTGGAAATGACCACACATACAATGTTGGGATTAGCAAGTCGTGTAACATTAATGGAGCCTGCAGCACCAGTTATTACCACTTTAAAACCATTAATGATCTCATCGACAACTGAAGATGTTGCAACACCTGAACCAGCAAAATCAGAATCCTCCATTGTGGAGGTTTTAGTACATAGTACTAGACCTCTAACGACAGGTATATTGAATACAGTAAATTAAACAAATAATTGACTAAATAAATCTACACTTATATCTATGGATGCAGAATTACGCAAACGTGTTGAACTTGGTCTGGAAGCAATATCTTTGGGTTTGGCTTGCACTAATGACAAACAATGCCAATTATCCGATCCGAATACATCATGTAGTGATGGAATTTGTGAGTGTACTATTAAATCGGCAAAGAATCGATGTAATGCAAAATATACTGGATGCAGTTCCGGCACCTTTCAAGTGAGTTTAAATATTGTACTTCATCGTGATCGAACTTACACCTTTCAGCAATCTTAATTTTTGACAGTGTCGTTCAAGTGGTGTATGTATATCATGGTTCTTTGTGTGCGATGGACGTCCCGATTGCAATGATGCTTCCGATGAGGAATGTACCGTTAATGCTAGAATGAATTACACTTGTCCCGTTGAATCGTTTTTGTGCAAAGAAAGCGGACGGTGTATTTCAAGGGCTGCGCTCTGTGATGGACGAAAACAATGTCCGCATGGTGAAGATGAAGTTGGTTGTAATGCCCTCAAATCTGGAAAATGTCCTCCATACACATTCCGATGCAATAGTGGTGAATGTTTGCCCGAGTATGAGTATTGTAATGCAATTATATCTTGTCGTGATGGTAGTGATGAACCACCGCATCTATGCGGATCACGATCAATGCCAAACTTTTTCATACGACTTTTGACTAGAGGTGGTCTACTAAGCACCAGCAATGATCCCTCTACATACTGTCCTCACCGATGTAGTAATGGACGTTGCCGGTCTACAGCGATAGTGTGCTCAGGAAGAGATGGATGTGGTGATGGAACAGACGAAGAAACCTGTTCTGTTTGCAGTAAGTAATTTTCTATCGTACTAATTTATAAAATACTAATGCTTATGATTTTTTCATTTCGTCTTAGGATGTCCTGCACCTAACAATAAATCCATACCAGCATTAATCACCAGACATGGTCCCATGCCATTATGGTAGATACAGCCAATTTCGGGTTCATAAAACATAACGAAAAAGACAAAAAATATTGGACTCCCCAAAGTTTGCCTATAACTTGGTCAAGAAAAAGTTGTGGATATGTTTGGCCACCCTCCAATTTAATGTGCTATTATAATTCTACAATGATTGGAATTTTCCGAAGAAATTTCAACTTTTATCTCCATATTTTTAATACTTTTTTGTAATGTAGTTTTGTAGTTCACTACTTTAATATTTTCTGTTTCTCTCACTTTATCTTTAACTATAAGCAAAGAGATTTTAAGCTTATTTATTTATTTATTTATTTATAAATTTATATAATTTTACAATTCGAATTCAATACTAATCAATTGACACCTTGCTAGCAAAGGCTATTATAACTGATTGTGGGATATCCTTTGTTCTGGCGATGTTGATAATTGTGCTTGCACACTTTTTGCATTCTATCTATTCATCTGTAAACCACATAATTTTAACTATAGTTTGATATAAAAGTTAACAAAAATTAAGATAAAAAATGAATAAATTATTATGTTTGGCCAGAAATAGGTACCACCTATATTGATCGAATAAAAATTACATATCGTTGAAATATAGCTAAATATGGCTGACTTTCAAAACGTCAATGGCAAAGCAAACGTACAAAACCCACGATTTTGTATCGTCAAACTACAAAATATACCCAATAAACCAAAAAACTTAGAAAATACTATATTTAGACTCCTATATAGGTGCTAATATTTGAGCTCATATAATAGTGTATTATACTGCTATATCCTTCCTGGGTGGACCCTCTTTATGAATACTATTATACAAAATATCCCTGACAAAAAACTGAAAATGAAATAACATATAAAAATGTAAAAATAAACATTTTAAAGTGAACGTTCAGAAATAAGAATATAATATGAGCGTTTACTCTAAAGCTACATAAATATTACATAATTATGAACCTTTTTAGAGCCATATATATTATATAAATGCAAAAAAAAAATTAGAAATAAGAACATAATATGAGCGTTTATTCTACAATCACATAACACATAATTATGAATATGTCATATATTGTATATTGTATGAACATACAAAACACATTCAGAAATAAATATGAGCATAATAAGCGATAATTTGAAGGACTCATATTTCTAACGGCTCAGAATCTGGTTTATTGGGAATACAATGAATTATATTTCAAAATGCCTCCTATAAATAATCTAAACGTAGTAAAAAAGCAAATTGCGCGTCATTAATAGAGTTGTTGCATAATTTTTTGTGTTGATGTCGCAAAAAACGGAATGATTTAGAGCAGTAAGTTTACTTTCATTTTATTATAAAAACTATGAAATATTGTAAAAAATTTATAAATTAAATATATATTGCAATGGAAAGAAATTGACCAATGAATAAAGGACATCTTTCTGGCCATCTGAAAAGTTTAAATTTTCATCCAAAAACACCGAAGCATATCATGAATTATTTCGGATATGGTTCGCCAGTAACACAATATTTTTGGCATTATTTGTATGTATTTTACGTATCATTTTTCTTTTGAAAGTCGTTTTAGTGATTTTCACAGAATTGCAAATTAAAGCTTGTACATCTACAGTGTTCTATAATACCACAATAAACAACGTTGATAAGAATTTCATAAGAATCCGATTTATATAACCTAGTTAATTTTTATACAACTTTTGTATTAGTACAGCATATTTTTACAGAATTTATTAATAATTTTTTACTGGGCGAGATCATATATTGTACATCATTTGATTTTTTGGTATAGTGTTAACTTAACTTCGTGAAAATAAATAAAAATCAATTTTGATAATGACATATTATAAACATTCCAATTTACAAAGACTATGTATGTTACAAAATAGATTTTATACTCATAAATAAAAAACAACAAAATTTAAAAAAAAAAACATATACATATATATATATATATATATATATATATATATATATATATATATATATATATATGTTTATAACCTGCAAATTGTGCGACTAAACTCTAAAGAGACTCGGATATTAATTAGTCGCAGAACGGTCTCTTTGTCTCTTTAGAGATGAGTTAGCGATCAATTTTTAAATAAACAATATATTTAGAGATATTTACCGATCTTTTGCGTGTATCAACAACACACATTTGTTTGTAAAAGGCAATTTTTTTGCAATGACTGTCAATTTCCGTAGTACATGTATAGACTAGTCTCTTTTAGTACCATTCGGGTATAAAAAGGTACTATTAGTCGCTTCATAGAACATGGTCGAACAAAAGAGAACAGTTAATTCAAAGAAATCAAAAGTGGCATTACTCGCATATTCCTTTAGCCCATACGACAATTTTTTCCACATTTTTTCTGTAGTTTTAATGTATTAAAAAACTCAAAATCTCACTGATGTTAAAGAAGATAACAATAAAAGGACAACTATATTTATTAAGATGGACTTGTCGAATTCTAACAAAACGTTGTAAATAAAAATAATTAAAACGAACACGAAAACTCAACATTTTTAGCATTTACACTAATTACACTACTTTAGAATTATTTAAAAAAATTTAATCTTATATGCCTAATGCAATGCAAAGCAAATGCGCACTATACCATAAGCACATACACTCATACACACAGCCACACTTTGTTACAAACGACGTTACATACATCGACTAACCAACAAAACCTACCCTCAACCGATTTGATTTGTTTATATTTTTAGACTTTTGACAAACCAGAAAGAGTAAAGTGTCAAAAAAAGTCGCTAGGATCTGAAAAATGTAGACTAAACTAAATTTTTAGTGTATTTTTTTTTTTGACACTAAGTACTTTTTTTGACACAAGCATATTGTTATTGTCTATAGCGTATATGCAGAGACCAATAGAAAATACAACATTCATGCTGGTCTTTATTCTGGAAAAATACAAGAAAACAAAGATTCTTATAGGATTTGCGACTGATCCTAAACACATCGCCACAAGATGGAAAATTTTTAAATAATCGATTTCTAATTACCTGTCAAAAATCCATTGACGAAAAAAGTCAATAATAGATTGTTTCAGTCTATTCTTTGAAAGTTAACTCTGCAAACCAAAATATTAAACTTCAAACAGATTTTTCATACAAAGCAACTGAATCAGATGAATAAGCGATTGCAATAATTCGTACTTTAATTAGCTAATTTTCGGCATTTTTTTAACTGTGTGAAAGGGCGAATTGTTTTGATGGAAAATTTGTTTCTTCATTTATAAATCAAGTATTTTTCAAACGTTTTTTCATGCTCTTTCTTGTAGCCATAAACGTTCCAAAAATAAGCACTCAATATTGCACGATACTTGATTGATACTTGATTGATCCCGTAATAAAACTAGAACATTGTGATATTCCTATTAACGGCAATGACATACTTATTCTTCCATCTAGAACATATATTTGAGACGTAAATCAACAGCCATATGGAAGAGTTAATTTTCACTCGCTGATTACCCATATTATAAATGTTTAACCCTCATCCGACCTTTATTTTCATACACAAATTCGTTCTTGCGTTTCAAATTGATATAAATGATGTAATAAGGTCTTTATTTTGTTCTTTTTGTGAAGTTAAAGTCTAAATTAATTTTTTGTCTTGTTTTTTATTAGTTTTATCATAAAAAATGGTAAAATGTATCAAAAATTAATTAAAAAAAAAAAAGTTAAAATTGTGAAAAAATAAGGTTAAAGCCCCAAAGGGCTCTTTGGTGAGCTTCTCTTCCAGTACTGTTGTGCGTGTTAAATTTTGGACAGTATTAGAAGAGACCTACTTATTTTATCCGGTTGCGAACGGCAGAACCTTTCTGACATAACTTCTGACATAAGAAAGATTTTTCGATATTAAATATTTAATTTTAATTAATTTATTTCCACTAAAAAAAAAAAGAAAAAGATGGATACGCGAGCAAACTTTTTATATTGTATACATATCTACATGTGCAGGGTATAATTTAGTCGGCCCCTGTCGAAATGATTGTAACGTCATTTTTAAATTTAAATCGATTAATACAATGACACGAATTTTATGTATCAACTTATTCTTAATAATAATCTTAAATTTTGAATTTAAATAGGTTTTACTTCATATTTTTAAATTTCAATAAATTTTTAAGTGTTGCATAGCCGCGAGCAAAAAAAAAACAATATTTCGCAAGTTCTAATAACTTTTCCATTTTAAACGGAATCTATGTAATTTTTCTAGCAAAAAATTAGATATTGACATTACCTTTACAACGCGCTTAATTGGATAGTTCGATTAAAATTTATGCACAAAAATAAAACCGGCTGCACAACCGGAGACATTCCCCTAACAATGCTTTTATTCACTTCACTATTCACTTTTCAAAATATGTTATTTTTGATATGTACGTATAATCAAATATACGTATATCTCTTTTTAAAATGCGCACAATCACAAATGAGACAATGTTATAGAAAGCAAGTGGGAGATGGAATATGATAAAGAGAAAAAATTTGTTAGACCATACAATTGTAATAGTAGGGAATACTACCCTACAAACCATAAGAGCCAGAAAAGACATTTTTCTGACTTTTTTTCGGAGCTTTCACGCTCATAAGGAGTGTACATAAAATAATTATAACCGAAAACTTGAGCTTTAAAAAGCTTCCGAATGATTCTTTATTGAGTCATAAAAAAAGCACGCTCCAAAGTTAGGCACAATGGGAAGCCTTTCTGGATCACAACATGCGCCCAAGTAATTGTGTCAAAGTATAAACAGAGCTCAATCGCCGCTATGCCTCCATAAATGCACTTAAAAATAAGCGTTCAGAATGCTCATAATACGTTCTTATTTTTGAGTGTTTTAAGATATATCTCCCTAAGCAGTCCTCTCTTATAAACATTTATAAACATTTAAGAATAATTTTTAGGAGTGCTCTGAAAACGCTCTCTAGTTTCACACTTCTATGAATACTTTTCTGAGCGCTCATATTTTGGTTTGCTTGGTTTGGTTTCCTTTTGAATATATTCAATGTTGATATTATACTCAAAGTTACCCTTAGCAATTGTAGATATGCTTGTATTTCCTTGCTGATTGTATTGTAAACAACAATAACAAAAGCAACAATAACATGCAAAACCACGCAAGAGAGTTTTGCAAACTGAGAAATATTCGTCTAAGTATATCCTTTCGAACGAAAACATCAATTTTTGAACAAGTATGAGAATCGTTTAATCGTATCGTATGTCAGAAGACATTTTGCACCAGCATTGGACTGACAGGACGAATCCATCAAACTGATTATCGTGTTTGCAATCTATTAGAAAATTATTAATTGTTATAAATATAATAATATAAATAAGGTGTGAACATTATAAAACGTTACTGAAAATACCGTCAATATAAAATGTATTTGGTTACCGTGAAGTAATTTCTTTCGTGAGTGCAAATTACATATTCCATGTATTTCATTCAGTAGTGACGTACACCAAAATACACCAAAATATATACCATACATCTATATAGTTTTTTCGAGCTTTGTGTGTGTATGTATGCAAGTGTATTTTATTTATTTGTAGCGCAAAGGATAAGGAATTAGTTTAAATTAATACATTACGGAATCAAATTCGTAGAAGAAAATTAACGTGTGAATCCTATATTGAAAAAAATTAAACTATGGTTCTAAACATAGTTACCGAAGAAACCGGGCGTATAAAATAAATGTTAACCCCTCATATTTTGACAAATAAGTATTGCTATTTAGAAAAATTTACTTTTTAAATTATTTTTGTATGGATAACAATATTTATTTTCAAAATACACGGGGATTAAATTGGTTTTTGGGAAAAAATTTCATTCGTCCTAATACTTACACCATGGCAATATGTAATATGGATAAACACAAATTAATTTTTTTTTTGTTATTATATATAAGTTTCTTCTGCATATTATAAAACATACACAGAAGGATCTTAATTATATTATGCAATATATTGTATTGCCATGAATAGAAAAACTAAAGTTTTTTTTTTTTTTTGTGATAATTTGCGTAATTTTCAAGTATTCTTATTGGAGGATGTACATAACACATGTAAGCCAAAGTACTTTCATCAATCCTCTATGATCATTATATCCTGCACGAGTGCATGGTATATTCATTTCGGTCGGATGTTTGTAAACATACAAGGAAGCTCCGGAGATATAAAAAAGTGTAAATACAATATAATGTTGTTGTTGTTGTTGTAGCAACAACAACATTATATTGTATTTTCATACGGAAATACAATATAATATTCTTGATCAGCGTCGCCTAGATAGTCGAAAATAAAACATTAAACGTTTCACAAATCAATTAATTTTAAGTACTTCAGCAGCGATTAATCCTTCCACTGGAGACTATATTTCCCTGTTCTGCGAGCTATGAGATTTGAGAGTATATCTTCTTCATTGGGAGTGGGCACCTCCTGGAGCATTTGGTGCATTTCGTACTACTCCTGTTTCCAACATGATGTTTGAAGCTAACTTGAAGTCCATCGAAACTAGAAGAGATCTAGTCACTACTAATCTCTGTAAATCTCTCTTAAATAGTCAAAACACTCCTCTGCATGAACTAATCAACATAACACTTAATCTTAGTAGGCCTAGAAAAGTAGAATCCGCTATCCAGAGATCAATTACTTCATGTATCAAACTTGACTTGCCATACCGCAAAACAATACTGCCGTTTCTGAATCCCCACCATGGACATTTCCACTAAATGCAATCCACTTTTCGTTACGCCATCAGAAAAAATCCTCTACCACACCCATAATATATCGTAAGAAATTTGACGAAATTATGAATAAATTGGGAGATTACACACCTATCTTCACCGACGGTCAAAGACTAATTCATCTACAAGCTCTAGCATCAAAACAGCTAGCACAGTAGTATACAATTCAATTCTGCCAGAATACATATCAATTTTCACTGCAGAAATCATTGCCATTTCAGTTGTGCTAAAATACTTTAAAACAAAGCCTGGAAAATATGCGGTTTGCACTGATTCTTTATCCTCAATTGATTCAATTTATAATGCAAGAAATAATTATCATTATCCGAATTTAATCAGAAATGTTATAACAACTCAATACCCAAAGTTTGTATTAATCTGGATTCCTGGACACGTTCAAATTACAGGAAATGAACTAGCTGACCAAACCGCAAAGCTTGCGGCTCACTCTCCACTCATCCTAACAACTAACCTGAATTACACCGACATTAAAAAACAAATACTTATCTATACAATTCACACGAGTTCATAACAACACCCTTATGCATACATCAGCATGGTACCAAGAAATAAACAATAATCGATCTAATATTTACCATTTCCTGACTTAACTAAATTTGAATTGGGAAAATTGACAAAGCAGAATCACACATCAGTCCTACTCTGATACTAATATGTTCCGCGATTGTCACTTTTGTAATTCCAGCTCATTATTAAGTATTAGACACCTTCTTACTGAATGTACGCATTTTCAACGACATAGACACTATACTTTTTGTAGTACTAATCCTTTAGAATTACTCTCTTCACCCTCGATAGAAAACAATAAGAAAATAATTTCGTTTCTAAAATCATCTTCTTTATACTATCAAATTTACGTTTATCTGTAAAACATTTCTCTATTAATGTTTAGCCGGTTCCGATCGGCAGGACCCTTGCGACATCGTTTTTTCTGAGCTTTGTCACAGAATCTATTAGAAGCTTTTCCATGGCAAATTGCGACTGCCGGAAGAATTGCCAATTGCTTGCCGACAGATATTACATTTGTAATGCTTCAGCCGCGGAGTGAACCCACGACCTACATATCAGAAGGCCAACACACTAACAACTGAGCTTACGTATTAATCACTATTTCGCTTTTATGAAAATATTTATTTTTACATGTGTACATAGAAATGTAATGTATTTATATTTCATATTTACATATATGTTACATATGCTATATTAAGTACGTGAATTCAATGAATAAAAAAACGGACAAAGCAAAACGCCAAATAAAACATCAGCAACGAACCGAGACATTCGAATAATTCGAATGATTTTTGGTATTGTGTGTTGTTGTTGTTAGTGTTGACTTTGACTCTTCTGATTCGAAAAGCAAAGAAAATAGAAATAAGACATGCAGTTCATGCTTAAAGAGATAAGAGCATACTACTTCATTGCTTGCCTATGTTAAAAACATTTGTTGTTGAGTGAATGTTGATCGTAGTCTAGACCCAATCATAGCTAACATCGTTAGTTGCAACGAATAACACAGTGTGAAGAACATCAAATCGTCTTGCGCAGCAGTCTAGCATATATATATATATATATTTATATATATATGTGTGTGTGTGTGTGTTTCTAAATATATATATATAAATATATATATATATATATATATATATATATATATATATGTATCTACATATATGTTATATATATATATATATATATATATATGTATACATATACACACACACATATATATATATATATATATATATATATATATATATATAATTATATACATATATAGATATATATAGACATACACATATGTACATATATATATACGTGTATATATATACATATATATACATATATACTATAAATATATACATATATATATAACCCAGAATTTCTACATACATATATATTCTATATAAATCCATTTCGAGGTTCCCAAATTTTTTGAAGAAAAAAACACAAAATTCAAATTGAATGGGGAATGTTTATTATCATTTGAAAGAACATTCTTTGGCATTTATTTTTTGAAGATTATGTCTTTCAAATGTTGGCCGCGGCTACGTCTCAGATGGTTCATCCGTTGAGTCCAATTTTCGATGACTTGTTTTTGCACAAGCTGTATTTTGTACCCTTTTTTCTTCAAAAAAGTTGGGAACCTCGAAGGGGATATATATATATATATATATATATATATATATATATATATATATATATATATATATATATATATTTATATATATATATACATATATATATATATATATATATATATGTATATTTATATATATATATATATATATATATATATATATATATATACATATATATATATATACATATATATATATATATGTATATTTATATATATATATATATACATATATATATATATATATATATATATATATATATATATTTACCTTAAAAAGTTTGTGTTTTTACGCCCAAAAAAAGAATTTTCATGTTTTTATGATTGTAAAGTTTGCGAAGATTCCGGGACTTCTGTTTTTATTCTATTTTATTATACTTTATTTATTATATTTTATGTATTACTTGTATTTAATTTTATTTTAAACTAAAGATATTTTGCTTTTCATATTTATACCGTGTTACTAACACCTGTGAAGTAACTCGAATTTGCAGTGTATGTGTTGGAGGGATGCAAGCTAAAATCAAGTTTATATACACTACTATAATATTAGGTAATATATGCATTAGAGTGACTTACGTTTAAAAATTGCTTTTCTTACGTGCAAAAAAAACTTTGATGTTTTATGATGGTAAAGTTTTCGTAGATTCCCCAGTCGGGAGTTTTGTAGTGTGACTATACTAAATAAATAAACTTTTAGTCGATTTATTCATTCTGGCCTTTAGCTAGCTACAAAGTAATGCAGAAACCAACCAATAATATGCGAACGCCTTAGTTTCTTTATAAAGGAAAAGCGTTTATACATGAAAGAACAATAAGTATTCTAGGTATATATTGGTTTCGATGTTATCTGTTTTGGCTTTTTTCTTCAAATAAACGAGTATTTGTTTGTACTACGAGTATTTGATATTAATACGAGTATTATTTGGGTAATTGAAGTGAGTTATGACGCATATTGTATTTTATAGTCTTTGTTGCTTTACACGACAGACACTGATGTTTTGTATTGCCGCGTCATATTGTCTTATCTATTTCTATGTACATATGTCGATTTTTTTTGCTTATATGATAATATACATATGTACTCTAACGTAGAGGCAAAATTAATATATACTCTACTTCCATTTGCAAATGTTGACATTCTATTCATCCTATGAAAAGAAAACATTCACTCCGTTCCATTCTAGCGGCACTTCTGTATTCAACTGAATATAGCTGATCAATTTGTAGTTAGCTGGAAAATCATGCAGAGGCGTAGAATTGACTTGTGCATAGGCCATCGCTATGTTAAAATAGCGAGTTCATTCCAAAGGAGGCAATCGACTTTTCAAAAACTACTCGTTACAGAATAAGCAACTCATAAAGCATTAAGGGACCCATTTTGGTTTTAGCGATAGCAGTTCGCTAACTGAACCTTTTTAGTGAATGATTTTTTCTATGCAATTTTCATAGAAAATTTTATCTATTCATCGTTTTTTAATTATTGCAACTGAAATGTAAGTTAAAATTAAAAGTAAAATAATTAAAACACAGATTTAAAAAATGGCGACGGTATTATGTACATATTCGAAACACAGATAAGTCATTAATATGTAAGATGACAAATAATATCGTGATCTCAATCAAACTCGACAAATTTTCCAAAAAAGTAAACCAATCATGTTTATAAAGCTTAAAGTTTTGGAGCTAGTATCCATTTGGTTACCTAAAAGTACTATTTCATAAAAAATCTGATTTTAGAGGTTCTTTAAAAACGATCCACCTAACGATTTTTGTGTTAAGCACTACCGCTTAACACAAAACGTGTTGAGAATAATCCAAATTTTATTTTGCGCTTGAAAAAACTAAAAACCGTGACAAGACAGTGAGCGCCTGCATAACAAGACACTAACCGTAACAACGTATATTATTATTATTTTTTTCGTTTATTCGTTTGAGGCATAAGGTACTTTAATATACAAATGTATGTATGTATGTATGTAGATTCATTTTATACGATTCATATGAACATACATATACTTAACTACAAAATGAATATATTTAGCCAGTCAGTCTAAGAGTGATTGAATATTATTAATGTTAGTCGTAAAATATTTTTATTGTGTGAATAACCAAAAACTTTATTGTTACTGGATGGATCAAATTGAAGGATTCGTTAAATAATTTTTCGTTATGGATATAAATATTCAAGAGTACATGTGAATTACTTGAATTTCTAATTTCATGAAACGGCTGTTTAAAGCAAAGATATTTATATGAGCATTGATACGCGCAATACTATTGAATGCAAATGTATTTGATGTAATTGATTATACTTTATATGATGCTGTTCTGTGTTCTTTATATATTACAAAATTGATCATTCAAAGCATATAAAAATTAATAATTTGTGTGACATGGAGTATTTCTAGCGTATTCATTGTGATATTTGGATTTATGGAAGATTTTGCGTTTTCACTAATCGCCCTATGGCTTTTGTATCAACAGCTGATCAGTTACCTACCGATATATGTATGTTTACTACTCGCACCATAACGCTGCGGTTACACTGGATGTGAATACATGCAATAAAAGCTCTCACGAATTCATGAATTCATCTGATACGAAATATGTGTATGTACAATATAAGCGGTTACACTGCTTACGATTCAGTTGTATATATAAGTACGATATTCCAATGCGAACAAAAAATTTTGTTTTTCATCAGTTGGTCGTACGAATTGAGAGATAGTCGGATGTAGATGTACGCATCTAAGTTACGAATGATAGAATACTTACGTTGCGTCCAAGAATGATAGAATTTGAAGTTGCGTCCATCAGATTTGTGAGCGCTGTGATGTAACATTTGTCTAGCTGCGAGAGAAATGACAAAATGCCGAACAATTTGAAAAGAAAAATGTAAACAATGCGGAATAATGAATGCAATAAAGCAATCATGGAACCAGTGTGACGTTTCATACGCAGCTTATTCTATCAAATTCACTGAGAACCGATTAGCGGTAATAGATGGGCGGAACCTTAGTATTCTTTCATCCGTTTAATTCGGTACGTGGTTAGGGTGCGAATTACGTATGAGAGAGCGTAGTTGAGGTGCCGTGGAAAAGCTGTATTACAGTTTGTTGTTTTATTAGCCCTACATTAACAAATTGCGATTTCTTGCTCGCACAGACAAACGTATTGGTGCGCTAATTTTCTGATCATAAAAGATTATTTTATCGGGAAAAAATGGTACCCTACCAGCGACTCTTCTTGAGAAGTCTTTTATTACTCGCTTTTCTGATCAGTTTTGACTCTCGATTCGTATTTCTAATCATTAGCAAGTCTTTTTCGTATTCCTAAAAGTTTGCAAATTTTTTTTTTATTTTCCCTCTTATTTCAAATGGTTTGCATCACGAAAATTAAATATTTAATTGATTTATACAATATTATTCAAAAAATATATTTTATTGAATTAAAAAGAAACGTAAATAAATATTCACTTAAATTGCGTGATGAAAACTATTTTCAGTTTTTGGTTGTTTTGGTTCCATCTGCTCCTGGATATTTTCCTTTGAATTTCCTTTTTTATTTTTTGGGGATATTCGTTTTTCGGCTTTTTTTTGCCAATCTTTTTATTTGTTTGGTTGACATAAATTTTTTCTTTCTTTATTTAAATTTTTGCACTTTGATTTTCCTCAGTTATATAAATTAAAATTTATTCGCACCATGATTTTACTGATATTACTGAACAGAAATACAGTATTTGACACGCGCTTCAAAATTTGTACAAAATTGTAGCGTTGGAAGTAGAGCCAATAAAGTCATTTCATTTCATTTCATTACATTTTGATCCCCAGCATGATCAGTTTGCGATTCCTCTAAATTTTGTATTTTCAATAAATCTCTTTTTAAGCGTAAACGTCATTTTCGAGTATTTTTGTAATCGCGGGAACGATTAATCAAAAGTAATCGAGAAGACTCAGTAAGGTGATTTTCATTAAAATAATCTTCCAAATGTAGATGGAACGTGAAATATATGTATAATCATGATGGTGTGTGTAGTAGAGATCATTGTTCTTGCTGCAACGATAATGACAGTAATTGTAGTGGATAAAGTTTCATTTGCAATAGCGGCACAGATAGACAATAATGTCCGTCCACAACGTTCGTTCTCAATTGAGGAAATGTTGTGCAAAAAATCCAGCTCTTGCTCTTTTTGCAAAGTTCTTAAAGGAGTTACATTATCAATCCCATCGCCAAAACTGTTCCCTAACACAACAGAACCGATTCCGTTTTATTTTGTCGGCTAAAATGTTTTTGCCTTAAGGCATTTCCATGTAATTTGACTCTAGTCTATTAAAATTTACTTCGCGGAAAGTTCAAATAGCTAAAAAAAGCTACAAATTTTTCATAAAATCGGCCGATTTATAATTGTTATATCATTTAAAAATGTAAGCGCTCGCTTCGTGTACTTTATTAATTTTCCCATTTTTGGAGCTATTTCTTTAAGGAGTAAAAGTAAATCGATTTTGATGTTCTTGGCTCCAAAGTAAATACCGGATAAGAAATAATATATCTAGAGAATTCGTTTTTGTTAATTACTGAATACCAAAAAAATTCTTTAAATTAATACATTGTATTATATTCTACCAAAATAATATCTCAAAAATAATCAATAAAATATATATTTTTAACCAAAACAGAAAATATATATTTTTAACCAAAACAGAAAGTCGCGAGGCGGCAACCCTTAATATAATTTTTGATTTGAGATGAACCTGCATAGGTTACGCCTACGTAACGGATTTTTTTATTATAGATACACTCTAATGTATATGTAATATAGTTTTATTTTTGATATTCGATTTTAATTTATTTATATGGCATAATTTTTTTCTTTTGAAACACATACGTATCATACGTAACAGTAAACAACTAAAATTTTAACAGCATCTGATAATAACTTTGCTGCCTGAAGACCACTGTTCAGATCGCCAATGTAGAATTTCATAAAATTTAAAGTAAATAATTGAGATTTTGTGTATAGTCGTTCATCGCTTGTACTTACAATGACCCTGCTTGTGCTAGGGTATAAATACATACATATGTACTGTATGATACATAACTATTTGCAAAATTATTTTTATGCATTGTATTTGCCAGTTCTCATGGTTAGTACATATACATACAGTGAGCGAAAACAGTCTACGTACGGCGACCATTTCGGCTATCTGACATGTCCAAAAGCATAATGAAAAGAAGTAATGATGCAATTTTGTTTTAAATATGTTTTTATCATTACATAGCAAAAATTATCTTATTTCATTAAAAACTTAACAAGTTATTAACATAAAACGAAAAAAATTCAATGACAAAAGTATACATACGGCGCGCATTCCACGCTTCTTTTTTGTTGTGTGTTGCGGCGCAATAACGGGAAAGTACCGCTAGTTACATTTTGCTGTTTTGCTTGGTAATAGACATACTTGGATTGCATTTAGTTGTATTTTGGCCGTTTCCAGAAGTGCGTGGTTGTGACAATGGCTTCCCGTAAAGAAATATCAATTGATTTGCGAAACTTAGTAGTAAAGTATAGAAATGAAAACAAATCGTATGGTGAAATATCAAGCTTATTAAATTTAACAAAATCAACAGTTCAAACAATATTCAATAACTACAAAAAAACGAATAGTCTTGAAAATAAACCGCGTAGTGGTCGCCCAAAGAAACTGAGTCGCAGAGATGTATCGTTCATTTTGAAAGAAGTGGATCAAAATCCGAAAGTGGCAGGCACTAAGTTGGCCGCAGAGCTAGCAACTAGGTCAAATACAAATGTGCATCCACGAACAGTTCAAAGAGCCTTGAATAATAATGGGTTTCACAGCAGAACTCCGCGTAGGAAACCGTATATAAGTGAAAAAAATCGCAAACTTCGTTTGGAATTCGCGCAAAAGCATTTAGACAAGGGAACTGATTTCTGGAAACGAGTACTATTTACAGATGAGTCAAAATACAATTTATTTGGAAGTGACGGTAGAGCCAAAATTTGGAGAAAACCAAATACCGCAATGAACCCGAAACACTTAGTTTCTACGGTGAAGCATGGCGGTGGGAGTGTAATGGTTTGGGGCGCTGTCGCTGCATCTGGAGTTGGAAATTTGGTATTTGTGGAGGGTAACATGGATCGCTTTCAATATAAATCTATTTTGAAACAAAACTTAAAAGCATCGGTTGATAAACTATGCCTTGGTGAGAGTTGGATCTTCCAACAGGATAGCGATCTAAAACATACCGCCCACATCGTGAGGGACTGGCTGCTTTACTACGCTGCACGACAACTGTATTCACCTCCTCAAAGCCCAGACTTAAATATTATTGAACACGTTTGGGAGCTTTTGGAGCGGAAGATACGGAAACATCACATTACTAGTGCCCTAGTACTAAAAGAGAAGCTGCAACAGGAATGGCAACAAATAACGGACCTTGAAATCGAAAATTTAGTCGTTTCAATGCCCTGACGTTTGCAAGCAGTTATAGATGCTAGTGGAGGGTCAACCAAATATTAAACGACGACTTATTTTAACTTTTAGTGCCTTATAAAAGTATTTCCTTTTGATTTTCAAATCGTACGTAGACTTTTGTCATTGAATTTTTTTCGTTTTATGTTAATAACTTGTTAAGTTTTTAATGAAATAAGATAATTTTTGCTATGTAATAATAAAAACATATTTAAAACAAAATTGCATCATTACTTCTTTTCATTATGCTTTTGGACATGTCAGATAGCCGAAATGGTCGACGTACGTAGACTTTTGTCGCTCACTGTAAGTGTTCGTGTTCGCGAGTGATTTTATGTGTTCAATTTGCTCAATTAATTCTAATACTAATGTTTGCCTGTGTACCCAATTCGTAAAAATTTATATGAAAGTTTAGATGCATTTGTGTATTCCGATTACAAGTATATGATTATATATATACCCAGTAGCAAAATACAGAAGACATACATCTTAAAATGTCTTTTTAGAGCACTCTATTATGAGTTCGTATTACTTTTACAGGCATTGTATAGAAGCGCCTAAAAGGCCTTCTATGCAAAGGAAGAACATAAGGAGAGCATGATGACACTATATAGTAATAGCTTCAGTTCTTGTTTATTTATCCTTCTTTCTCCTTTTTTCTCTCTTCGAACGTAATTCAAAGAAAATAATTGTGTATAACAATGACTAACGGAAATTATCAATAAATATTTTGTTTCAGAATACCATTTAAGATTTTATTAAAAGCATTTTAATCAAAGCGAAAATTTAAGGCCTTTCTCTTATATTTGTTTTATATTACTTTTTAAAGGACTTTTGAACAAAGCAGGATGGTAAGGCCTTAGTTTACATGCCCTGCAATGGAGGGACAAACTACCAACGAAATACCGAACATGTTTCGGAGAACTTTCGCTAGCCATTTCGATAGCGGTAAAACACCAACAAATTGCTTGTACAAAATAACTATTCACGAAAAAATGAGAAAAAGAAAATGAAAAATGTATTCGTTTTGTTCAGACGACGAAAAACCAATTCAAACACTATCTGTTATTCGGCATTCCAGTACAAAAATTCTTCATAGTAACAAAAATGATTTATACTATTTTCATTCGAAGAAGACAGCAATAGAATGATGCACCGAATGGTGGATGTTCGCCTAAAAAATTCGGGTTTTCAACGACTGTTGTTCACGATGACCATGTACATATATAATTGAATTGGCGCGTTTGTGCAATACTAGGAGGCAGTATACTAGCTAGTGCGTTAAGTATAGCGGAATAGCTACGGTTTAGTGCCGTTCGCGTTCTTGTTTAATATTTTAAGCTTTATCAGCAACCGTTATGAATAACGTAACATGTTCGTCATTGAATTGGCACTGTTCTGCATTGCTAGGGGACAGAAAAGTAGATAGGTATGGCGAAAGGCTGTAGGTTAGTGGTATTTGGCTACTGACCACACTGGCGGGTGTATATGTACATAGTCATGGCGAGTTTCGAAGAGATGCACACAATAATATCCAGTTTATTACTTGTACATATATAAGTTGTTTTAGTTATTTTGTTATTATTAATACATATCGCACTAAGTGTATTTGACGATATGAAAAACATATTAAATTAAATTTATATCTATAAGTACAAATAGTGTTACATACATATTTACTTACATTTATGTGTGACCGTATCAATTATGCATTTACTGTGCGTACAAGAATATACCCAACGGGAAGTAAGGAGAGCAGTTCACATAGCGAGCACAAAGGCATTAAACTTGCGTAAATAAAAAATATTCAAAAATAGTATGCCTAAAAATTAATTTTAAAAAAAATAAACGATATTTGAAAAATAAATCTTATTGCCGAACCAACAATATATTTACATATATGTATTTTTCATATTTCTTTGTAAATTTGAATATTGTATGTAAATGAAATGCTCATAGAGCAATTTTAAAGGAACACTAAGAAAGCGCTTCGCTTCAATGACATGCACAGTTAAATTACAATGCGGCAGATAGAGGAGAAACCGGTCGCTGCTGATTAGGGAACCCTTCCCGGCGCCTCTTGGTGCGCTCGCTTTCCCGTTGGGTATGTATGTCGACGAGTATATAAGTACGTATACTATGTGTACGTTTTGCTTAAAGAGGAAATACATATGATAAAAGTTTTGAAATTAAATCAACAACATAAACACTTTAAGAGTTTAGTGAATAACTTCTAATAGTGCGGATTTTTAAATTTTTTGGATATTTTAATAATGTAAAATATTTATATAGTAATACTTTTCATATGTGTATAAGCGTGTAGAATACAAATTGACTACAGTGATCGTATAAGTACATAGCTCAATGCAAAGGCAAACTAGTGAATAGGTATCTAACTACTTTCATGCAATTACATTCTAAATTCGATAATGGGCATATTACACTTTTAATGTTTACTGTCAAACTACTGATATTGTTGTTGTGTTGAAAAAAGAACAATGAGCAAAAAAGAGGGGTGAATAATTCACTTCAAATTTAATGCATTGCATTTATACACATTGCAGAAAAAATTTAAACTTGAAATATAACTTCAATTAAAACATCTACGTACTCGTATATAAGACATAGAGAAGATACTCTATGTTAGGTATCTAACTACTTTCATGCAATTACATTCTAAATTTTATAATGGGCATATTACACTTTTAATGTTTACTGTCATCAAACTACTGATATTGTTGTTGTGTTGAAAAAAGAACAATGAGCAAAAAAGAGGGGTGAATAATTCACTTCAAATTTAATGCATTGCATTTATACACATTGCAGAAAAATTTAAACTTGAATTAAAACATGTACGTACTCGTATATAAGACATAGAAAAGATACTCTATGTTTTAGATTATTATGTCTTATTTCTTTCGTACCCCATACAATAATATGTTTAAATTGAAACAATGACCATGAACACACCCCTTACTATTCGAATAATTCAAATTTCAGGGATTGAAGGTTGAAGATTGAAGGGTGGAAGATTACGCGACATCTTCAGGAATTTTCTCCTTGGAGTGATGAAAATACTATGTAGAATTCATATTGAGATATGCCAAATTTAAGAGATGCTGCGTATTGTTTATTTTATAAAATGAATAATAAAAGCTTTTCATTTGTTGAAATACGGAACAGTAGTGCTGTGCTACGGGACAGAATTATGTTATATTGTGCGACAGTACTTTTAGGCCAATTTCTTATTAATTAAAATATTTATTTGAATTAGACATTTAGGATTTGTTCGCCTTTCCTTTAATATACTAAACTGAATTAACGTGTTGCGTTATCGTTGAACATAAAGAAATCAAACTTTTATACAGCGTGTCAATAATTGAATATGTATTATTTGAAGAGATTTTATATTTAGGCGCAAATTTTTGAAATTTAAGTACACAGGTTAACATCTGAGCTTAGAGTAAGTTATATTGTAAATATGTTAGAATAACAAATTATTATAAAAGTTTAACTTTGATAATACCGCATCTTATATACCCCACCCTTTCGAAAAAAAACATACTATTACGCTAGAGGCTTGCGTGACTTTCATCCGACAACGGCTATTTTCAAATTTACCTGCATTACATTGATCGAAATAAATGTATGTGCCAATCTTCAGTCCTATACATTGTTTTATACATATGTACGTGCGCAAGGTCCACAGATCGGTGATGTAAATAAAACACATATAAAATATTTTTTATCATGATATTTCTTTTTTATTATAAAGTTTGAACGTTGACATTATGTGTGAAATACTACATCATTTAAATGACCACCACGCGAATTGTTGCAAGCATCGATTCTTTTGAGGTAATTTTCGACCACTTTTTGACACATATTGGGCGGTATCTCAGCCATAACGTGACGAATGTTGGTTTTTAGGTGCTTAAGAGTTAAAGGTTTATCTGCATAAACACGGTCTTTCGCGTAGCCCCACAAAAAAAGTCTGGCCACTTGATATCGCCACGACGAGAAATTACGCGGCCAGAAAATTTCTCTTGCAATAAAGCCATATTCGCTCGAGTTGTGTGGCATGTGGCACCGTCTTGTTGAAACCACATATTCTCTAAGTCGTATTCTTCAATAGCAGGCAAAAAAAAGTTGGTTATAATATGACCATAACGCTCCGAATTGACGGTGACAGTCGTTCCATCGTCGTTTTCGAAGAAGTAAGGTCCAATCACACCAAGCAGTGACTTTTTGTGGATGTAGTGGCCTCTCTTCAATTACTTGAGGATTCTCAGAACCCCAAATACGACAATTTTGTTTGTTAACATACCCACCGAATGAGAAATGTGCTTCGTCGCTGAAGAAAATTTTGTTCGAAAAATCGCCGTCCACCGCCTGTTGTTCAAGCACCCATTCGACGTATCTACGACGTTGTGAATGTTCAGCTGGCTTCAGTTGTTGTGTGAGCTGGATTTTATATGGATGTAGGTGTAGATCCAAATGCAAAATACGCCATAATGTGCCGTAAGACAGTCCTAATTCCTGAGAACAACGAGGAACTTGCCAAATTGCTCGAAGTTAAAGCCAAGCCATTTCCCATCGATTGAAACTATTGGGAATGATTCAAAAGCAAGGAAATTGGGTACCGTACGAGTTAAAGCCGAGAGACGTCGAAAGGCGATTTTTCACTTGCGAACAGCTGCTCCAAAGGCAAGGTTTTTTGCATCGCATCGTTACTGGCGAAAAAATTCAGCTGCACTTTTCTTCAAATTAAAGAAGTAAATCAAAACTTCCCGCAAATGCTGTTTTGTGGGCACAAAACATGACATATTGAGAGCCAAAAAAACTATGTTGTTTACACTCCGGGCAAATGACACATACTGAAAATGAAAGCTATGGAATGAGGTTATGACATGAATATAGTTTCAGTATTGTCTGATGCTTATATCCCGAACTACGCCATCTGTTGTAAATCCCGCATTTTTAATTTGCGCTCCTAATATATATATATATATATATATATATACATATATATATATATATATATATATATATATATATATATATATATATATATATGTATATATGGATGGAACACCAATAGTGGGTCACCTAGGGTAGCTGAATCAGTGACATTAGATATAGGCAACTATAAATTGTCGAACTTTTGTCAGGAATCAATCAATCAGGAATTCTATTGTCTTTTCCGAAATTTTCCTTATAAGTTCTGGTGTAAATATATAAAGAGAGCTGTATAGGAGCCTCCAGATCAATGATATAAGAATGCAATGACTCATTTTCAATAAAACCCATCTGCTCCCATCTGTCCTGCTGGATCCTTTTTTGATGTGATGTTTGCTTATCAGGCTTTTTGTCATTTTGCGGGAGGAGCTGGAGTGCATGGAATGTTTAAACAAGACAGGATCGGTTCTCATTCTACCTCAAAATTGTAGGTATGATCGTCATCATTCAAGTTGTCTACTAAATCATCCATGTAAAATTCGACTCCCAAAGACTATTCGTTCAACTCTCCAAATCCGAGTTAAAATCGGGGTCAGCCGAACTATCGTCATCAAAGCCGAGACCATATTCACTTGCAGAATGATCTTGAAGTGCGCAGGTGATCTCGTTGTCAGCGATTCGTCGTAGTCGGTGAGCCATCCTAAACCCAAATAACAACTTCTCTAGATATTCGCAGTACATACAAAATAGTTCCTCTTATCGCATAATGCTGCCTTTAAAACACAAACATTAAATACCACCTAAATCAAAATATCTAGAATATATTTTAAAAATCTAGTAAAAAAGTAAACACTTGTTTACTTGCACCAATAAACACAAGAACTAATTTTTATTATTTTCTATCTGCTTCTCAAACAAAACATGTCGATTGAAACAAATAACGGCATCTAGTCTGTTTTGCTTATATTTAATTAAAAAACGAACTGTAAACTACATTTTATAGTGCTTGACCAGCCGAAAAAATAATTATTGGGAAAACTTAAAAATGTGAAACGGTATGTTGCCTGTAGTCTACCATACGCTCTAGAGGAGTCTTTTAGGGTCCCGTACGTCGTCACCCTCTCTGTGCGTCCATCAATTGTTTGACAGTGTGAATGGTCGAAAACTTAAAAACAAATTATTAATACTTTTAAGCAGTAACAAATAATTTTTTTTTATTTATATAAGAATAAATACGAGTTAAAAAGTCTACCTGTTACAATTATTTGTATGTGTTTAATTAGCTTATTAATATTTATAGGATAAGTATATATGACTGTCATTTGGTTTGTCTGGAAAATGAAGAGTGGAAATAACATGAATAACACATCTTCAAGTGAACTGAGCACCACTGCAATTGATGAAACCAATAGATATGGGCGTTTATTAACAACACCAATTGCACCAACGGGAAACTTATTATCCGAGTGGTCAGAAGTCTTGATCGAGGATAAGCCTGACTTCAATAAGAACTTGGTAGAGAAACGTAAACCCATTATTTGTCAAAATCAGTTATGTACTCAAGGGCATCACACCAAAACAAAAAAATATGTAACATGGTCCTGGCGTTTATTTAAACGAAAACAAATATTCGCATTTTTAGCGGTATTGCTTATAGTATGGCACGTTACCTGGAATGATCCTGATGAGCGTATACCAGTAGTGCATTATTCACATGTGCCAGGAATGAAAGGTAAATGCCCAACGCTTTATGTTACGATTACGTTGTAATGAGTAGCTGTTTTGAATTTAATGTTACTAAGTATTCTACTTAATGTTATTTGTGAGAAAACGAAGTAATCGTTTTAAAAAATGTTTTGAGTTGAAAAATTGTATATGCAAATTTTTCACTTCTTTCTGTTTGCTATTCTGTAAACCTGCTGAGAATATACAACTACCTTTAGAATTTATATGTACAATAGAGCGGGTCAAATTGCTCGGGCGTAAAAAATATATACAAATGGTATAGCAAAAAAATTCAGAGCATGATATTAAGCAAATTTGAACAAAAAACGATAGATCTAACATCAATTTTGACACACACCAGCATTTAGTCGTGAATGAGTCGCTCAACGGTTTAGTAAATATAAAATACCTTAACGAATTATTATAAAATATGTACTTCTTTGGTAGATGTTCTTGTTGTTGTTCCTGGATTTTTTAAATATATAGATCATATAAAAAAATAAAGAAAACCTAAATTTCTAAGGATATACAAATGAAATATTTAGATAAGACGCTGGTAAAAATTATTATTGAAAAACATTTTTTTTTTTTTGTGTAGAATAACTTTTACGAGTATCAAACCCAAGGAAGAGGCATGGAAGTTCGATGGGTGTGAAAATGTGGCAACACAATTTTCTAGATTTTAATATACTACTAAAATAAATGTCAAAGGTGCCATTAGATAGTTAGGTTGTGAGCATGTTTTTTAAATATAATACACGTCAGTATGGATGCCATAGCTCAGTAGTTATTGTGTTGGCCTCTGACCTGTAGGTCGTGGGTTCAGTCCCCAGCTGAAGCAAACATTTAATATCGAAAAGATTTTCTTTCGAACAGTACCCGCCTGTAGACAAGCAATTGGAAATTTTTCGGCAGTAATAATTTGCCATGGAAAAGCTTCTAAAAAAACTCTGGGACGAAGCTCAGACAAAGTGATGGCACAAGGGTTCTGGAGTTCGGAACCGGCTAAAATAAGTGGGTTCCTTATAATACTGTCCAAAATTTAACACGCACAACAGTACTGGAAAGGCACGCTCGGTCAAAGAGCCCTTCGGGCTTATAAGTGCCACATTTATTTTTTTACTTTTAGTTAGTTAAAGCTAAAAAATTAATTTAAAACAAATTGGTTTTCTTCTTTTGCAAAGGAATTATTTTTCTTTACAAATTTTTGAGTACATATACATATAAGTGGAAAATACTTCAATTCTCTTTGAAATTATTTTCGGATACAACGCCCTTTAATCCGTAAAAGTTCGGACAATTTTGTTATAGAACTTTTCAGTACAGCATTTTGAATTTATATTTTAGTTATGTAAATCTTTGAGTACATACATAAGTGAAAGTTTTTTTTTCTCTTTTAATTTGCTCTTGCCTTTTGAATTATACTCCTATTGAAAATAGGTTTATACACATGCATTCATTGCCAATGAATTTATCTATTCAATAATTTTCCACTTCATTTTTAAACCTTATTTTTAAATTTATATGTTAAACTGACCGAACCATGCAAATGTTTTGAATTTGGTAAAATATGAATGTAATTGTGTACCTTCTTGAGCAGAAGTGTTCATATAAAAGGGTTCTTTTCGCTCAGGTTTATAGATTTTTACTTTCAATTAATACACCCGTCTTATATCCAAAATTCAAAACAACGTCAGACTTTCACGCCTCTACCTTCTTTTTAATCTACACTTTTGGACGATTGTCAGAACCTTAGAAAATCTAGAGTTGAATCTCTTATGAGATAATCAATTAGAACTCAGTGCATATGCATTGAGCAATTTCATTGGTGTGTGTGATTCTTCTAGGATTCAGTTTTAGGTTTTCTAAGGCCAGAAATGCATTTATTAATGTTTATTATTGTCCACAAGATCCTATTTGCTTTACTATCTTTGAATACCAGAAATGTTTATTGTTTTTCAGTAACATCGCCCTTAGCGCGACAAGCAAGTTATAAAAATAAAATATTTTACGAGTAACAATACTTATTTATCAAAATGTGTGCGATCAAAATTACTTTAGAACATATGGTTCTTTGAACAAATTTATTTACAATTTACGCTTAAATTTTTTTGAAAGATCTGTGAGTAAACAAATTGTCCCGACCTCATGTACAATAGTAGGATTCATGCAATCGTATAAAAGCCGCGAAAACCTTATATATTATACGCTCGTAAATCAGCTGTCATATATTGTATTTGTATGAAAGATTTTACACGCCTGGTAAAAGTTTAGGCCATGATTTCATCGTGTAAATAACCAGATATAATTACTCATTACTCATTACTAATTTCTATGCTTTCTGCTAATTTTTGACATTTTTATTTTGTTGTTGTTGCTGATTTACGGTCTTTACACGATGACTTGTTTGGTGCGTTCACATAACAATGCGTGTAAACCATATAAATGTATATGGTTTATATGGTTATACGATTGCATGAATCCCATTAATGTAAAATATGTAGTAATTTCTTAATTTAAAATTTGTTACTGTTGCTTTGTGCTTTTGTTGTGTTGTATGATTTCCTTAATTTTTATTTACATGTTGTTTGTTTTTCTCTCTCTCTCTCTCTTGCATGTTTACTATTTGGACACACGCTACCTAATGATATGTTTATTTTGTCGAAATTTTATATCACTTTATATTTTTTGTATTTTTAAATGGCACGTATCAAATCAAATACTCGTATATATGTGTGCATGCATCAGAAATGCCAACAGAAGCAAATGAACTAACTACAGTGGGTGCAAATGTATCACAAAAAATGTCAGAATTGATGTCATTAAGAGATAATTCAATTACAATTAGAGCTGTTGAAAAGCACCCAAAAATTGAGATACCTGCAATGAGATTTGTAGGTGACATTGAAGTTTTTACAACCACTGCAAGCAAAACCAGGAAATTAGTAAATTCAGACGCTTCTGCTATGGTTGCCAATTCTTATGCTTCTGCTATTGCTCCTGTCAATTCTATTGCAAATATTTTGAAAAATGATACTTATAAATCTTCTCATTTAACGCGCTCTTCCAATTCCCATACATTTTTAATCAACGCACAAAATACATTATCCACCAACATTGATAACATCACAACAAATATAATATCACCACCATCAGGGTATTTGGTTTGGAGTGATCAATGCAAAATGCCTAATTTGGATCCATATCTACCTGAAGTTATGACATTTTTTACACGCGAGAAATACAAACCATGCTCAATTACAAAACCTCTTTCGAGTGTATCATATAGTGAAACGTTACTAAGTTATGAGCTGAGCATTAATGACAATGCTATCAGTTCGTATAGCAAATCGGGAATACTAAATTGCTGTTATCAATCGATTGAGCGCAATTCAACTGGAACCAAAGCAGACAGTCAAGTCAGGTACGTCAGCTTTCTAGCTATCAGCTATAGCTACGCTATATTGGTACTTATATTGAACTACAAAACTTAAGAAGTGTGTCGATTTTCAGTCTACTAGAATGCATTAGTTTTAATAAGAATGTCAAGCTTCATTCAAACATATATAATATACTGGTAAAATGTTATGTAAAAAAGAAACTGGTATATATCAATGGACACCCTATGATGCCAGAACGCAAGGAAATTCGTGATCGATTGAATAATTGGAAATTGAAAGATGGCAAATCGCAGCAACGACCACCCAGTGTATTAATGATTGGTATTGACAGTATTTCACGTGTTAATTTAATCCGAGCGATGCCAAAGACAGCACAATATTTATATGATAACGAATGGTTTGAAATGAGCGGTTATAATAAGGTACCAGTATATGTGATATTATTTTAAAGCGATTAATCCTGTATTTATTCACAGATTGACGATAATACTTTTCCAAATCTAATGGCTGTGCTAACCGGACGCAATAAAACGAATGCATTCCACAAATGTCCACCAACTATATTGGGCGGTTTAGATAATTGCAGCTTCATCTGGAATACTTTTCGTGATCATGGCTATGTTACGGCATATGGCGAGGACGAAGCTGATATAAATACATTCAATTACTTGAAAGTTGGTTTCGAGCGACCACCCGTTGACTACTATCTGCGACCTTTCCTTTTAAGCGCCGAAAAGCATTTACCGGTAAAGTTGAAATCGAACTTGATTTACTGTTTGGGTTATCAACATTCAGCTGATTTCGTATATGAATATGCAATTGAATTAGCGGCTCGTTATAAGTACGATCCTTTCTTCGGATTGTTTTGGACTAACTCATTCAGCCATAATGCCATTAGTGATTGCACAGCGATGGATGAAAAAATGATGAATTATCTGAAACGGTTCAACGATCTTGGTACACTAAACAATACCATCGTGATATTTTTCAGTGATCATGGTATGCGTTATGGACCAACACGTAGAACGCTTTCTGGTCATTTGGAAGAACGTTTGCCTTTTATGTTTCTATGGTTGCCGCATTATTTGAAACAATTGCATCCCGAATTTGTGAATGCATTAAGCGTAAATAAGAATCGTTTAACAAATCCATACGATCTTCATATGACCCTAAAACATTTGCTTGGTATATCACATCGCGTTGAAAATAAGCAATTGCTGGGACCAGCTGAAGACTGTTCACGATGTCAAACGTTGCTGGAACCAGTGCCACATAATCGTTCGTGTGAAGATATCGCTATTGCGGACCACTGGTGTACATGTATACCATATCAGAGCATATATAAAAATTCGAAAACTGCTCAAAAGCTGGCCAAAGCAACAGTCGAACATATTAATAAATATGTGGCAAACTTTCACAATGGTTCCGTAGCAAGTATGTGTAAACCGTTGAAATTCCATTATGTCGATAATGCTTATCGCGCACAACAATTCATCCGAAGTACAAATTACAACAGATCAACTTCTTTTGAAACATACCGCATTATTTTCTACACCAAACCAAACAACGCTCTATTCGAGGTCACATTGCGTTATTGTGAACCTACAGACACAATTGAAATAACTGGCGAAGTTAGCCGATTGAACGCATACGTGTCAGACTCATATTGTATGGAGGATGGTGCTGTTAAAAAGTACTGTTCATGTCGAAAGAAGAAAATGCTTTAGCACAAAATACCAAGAGTTCCACTTAAACGTCGGCAAGGCGGTATCTTGCTATAAAGATTAACTAGCTGTGTGTAGAAGTTAGAATTGTGATGATTAATTAATTAGTAATATATATTAATAACATACTATGTAATTAATAAAAGTAATGGAAAATTTGTTGAGGTATATATCGTCGATGCATATAAAGAAAGACTCGTTTGATGGCGAAGAAGAACGAGTAAAAGCATAAGACGAAGAAATATAATTGACCACAAAGAAAAACGCGTAAATATAGTTGACGACGAAGAAAGACGTGTAACCATATTACCATTTATCCGACCGACTTGTAATAATTAATGCGTTTGATGGCGAAGAAGGACGAGTAAAAGCATAAGACGAAGAAAGATAATTGACCACAAAGAAAAACGCGTAAATATAGTTGACGACGAAGAAAGACGTGTAACCATATTACCATTTATCCGACCGACTTGTAATAATTAATGCATTTAATTTTTTATATAATTTGCGTTATGGATTATTACCATTTATCCGACCGACTTGTAATAATTAATGCGTTTGATGGCGAAGAAGGACGAGTAAAAGCATAAGACGAAGAAAGATAATTGACCACAAAGAAAAACGCGTAAATATAGTTGACGACGAAGAAAGACGTGTAACCATATTACCATTTATCCGACCGACTTGTAATAATTAATGCATTTAATTTTTTATATAATTTGCGTTATGGATTGGTTGAAGGAATATAGCGATAACCACACCGCCGTCAATAATGTTTATGTGTCTTTCTTCACCGTCAATTATATTAACGAGTCTTCCTCTGCCGTCAATTGTGTTTACGCATCTTTCTTCTTTCAACTATGTTTACTCGTCTTTTTCGCCGGCGTTTTTCCAGTTCATCGACGATACATAGTACTTCGAATTTATTAAATGATAATACTCGAAATACGTACTTTGTAAAATAAACTTTTAAAATAGATACGATATGTATGTGTATTGAATGTATTATATGTGAAATCATATTATCCAAATTTTAATTTTTTATAGTTTTTGTCAACAATCGAATTTTATGCCCCTATTACGAATGTCAACTTTATCTAATTGCCCTGTCTTAGAGGCAACTGCTAATTAGCAGTTGCCTGTTCACTGCCATTGCGCATTCAAGTCAAAATAATACGAGTTTGGCGTCACAGCTGCTTCTTAATCTTCTTAAGCAAGTTGAGTTGCCATCCGTAATAGTAGCATTAATTTTGAAGAGAGCTTATCAAAGATATTCATGTAATTAATATATTTATTGCTCAAGAGCTTTAGTTCGATTTATAGTAATTTCATTTGCATATGCGCATACCTCTGTATGTGACACCCAGAATAAAAACACAACGGTACAGTGTGCATTAGACCGGGCCGCTAAAAATTTGCAATTGCTCCTCCATAGTTTAAAAGATTACTGTGAAAGAATTTTAGGGTCATAAAAATGTTCGTCTTTGGCGAGTTCCAAAAACACCCAAATCGACTTTTCTTCATAACTCTTTTATTTATTATTGGATTCCAAAGTGTAATATATTGTTGGACAAATAATTTTGAGTGATGTATATCTTTCTCAGACCTTTTAACCCTAGAATGCCATGCAAAATAGGAACAGAAACCCTAAATTGCGAAACTCTTGCAATATGTTTTCTTTAGAGTTGGGATTGGATCCAAATTTATTGTGATCATTTTTTTGTTGGCCTCAACAGAATTTATCGTATTTCTTTAGAATCGAGTAATAAATAAAAGAATTATGAAGAAAACTCCATTTTGGCTGTTTTTAGGACTCACCAAAGACGAAAATTTTTATGACTCTAAAATCTTGTCAAAGTAACCTTTCAAACTACGGGGGACAAATGCAATGTTTTTTCAATCGTATGGGGATCGACCCGGTTTAGTGTATATTGCTATGTAGGTATATCATAACTTCTTTATTTTGGTCGCGATGGATAAAAGTGGTACAAATGCTAAACTTCTGTGATTTGTAATACTTTATAATGTAGTTCATTACAATATTAATAAAATTAATTTTGTATATGATGTGCACCGTTTTACATAAAATATTTAGTTATTGTCAAACTAACAAAAGGAAAACTACAAATACTGGATATTCAAGTTGTTTTACTCTCTTCGACCTTTGTTGAAGGCGTTGGAAACTTTTCTTTTAAATTAAAATTTTGCATACTGCACTTAAACATTGCAAAAAATTTTCGGAACGGATTCTTTTTGCAAATTACCATTGTATCATCACGCGGCGAAACTGTTACTTCAAGAGCTTTGTGATTGCATATTATGTTTATGGTTAAAATACCGCTGAGCTGAACTGCATAACTGGAATTTTGACGACGTTCATGATGAAAAGCTTCTGTTTGTGCCAACTGATATGCCATAAAAGACTGACTATTTGTACGTTGATGTTGTCGGCCAGTCCACATATCGACCGAACCATTAATAAACCATACTTTCGATAGATCGGAATTTTCCAACCTTTTATGTTTACTGTCATGTGTTGGCGAAATGCGCTGCGCATCAAGACGATATACTAGTGTTATAATATCCACAATACTTTCAATATAAGAGTTCACCCATAATACATGAAGCTCGTTTTCATTAGAGCAATTTGTATACAAAGCTAATGCACGCAATTCTATACGTCTCGGCGTAAAACGAAAATTTAATTCAGCTGATTTATTGAGAGTTTGTGAAATACCATCAGTATGATCGACTGGCCGCACAATTTGATTTATTTTGTCTATTACCGTATACATCAACGCTTCGTAAATATCTCCAATGCTTGTTAACTTTGAATCTGTACATATTTGATGCGCACACTGCAGGCATTTACGAAAGTATTCAAAACTTGTTGGAGTTATTGACTTTGCAACATTATGATTTAAACAAAATGGATCTTGAATGCACATGCAACGGTCGATCTGTAAATAGAAATTTATATTGTAAACATATTGTATCGAAAATGGTATACAATTTTTTTTAGCTTACATTTAGTGGCTCTGAAATTCGGGCATTTAAAATTGTTGTTGCTCGCAATTGGTTTTCATATGCGGTATACCAGAATTCACCTGATTTAAACTTGTCTCGCATTATAATATCACCCAAATATGGCGCAACTATGGATTGCTCAAATTCGAAATCCTTGTAAAAAGCAAAAAAACCCTTAATCAGCTCAAAAGTGTTAATGTCTTCTGAAATGTGTTTCATGTGTGCTTTAAGATCGTAGGCATAGTTAACACCTAAAACCATTCTTGGTGGGATTCTATCCTGTAATTTTCTAATCGATGGTATCATTGGGAAGTCACCCCCGCTATGTGATTGTTGCAGGTAAAATAGTACCAATATGATAAGGCAGTAGCTTGTCATGTTGCCACGACCGATTAGTTGAAGCTGCTTAGCCCAGATCTTTAAGTACAACACGCTTTCGTGAATTCGTTTATCAAATCGATTTAAATCACGTATAAAATTCGTATTTTCTACACTACTCGGGCAGCATATATTAATGTCGAGACTAAAGCCTGTGTGATTGTGCTTACACTTGATAATAGGAACTCTTGCATGTCGTATTGGTATGACATCAACAAAGCACTCACTACGATATAATAAGCTACATATTCTATTAAATGTAATGCGAAATTGTGGACTTTTATCATTATTTATATTTGAACATTCCATATAAAAATCCACGTCGCTGTCTGAAAGAATTCAAATAAGGCAATGAAATGTTGCATAATTTTAGGGTACTTTGTGTGATACTATTACCTCTTAAAGCTAATCCATTGCCAATAGAACCAAAGGGAAAAATCTGAAGTGGACCAATTGCTTGAAGTTCTTTTAACAAACACATATGGATTCGATTATATACCATTTTTAGATTTTCAGAATTCATACAGTGAATTTTGAAAATCCTGTTCAATTCTTCGCCTTTTTCGCATTTATTTAACTCGTCATGCAGTCGCGCTCGCAGATGTTTATTATCTTCATCTCGAAGATCTTTTAAGATCATATTAAGTCTACCAAGCAACGATTTATAGGGGCGTTGCGTGTTCGTATTATGCTCTACGATTTCATGTTTGAGACATTCCTGAAGATTAGAGCATTCTTTGTAGCATATTGTACATGAATATTCTTCAGAACCAGCCTTTTTATCAATGTTTTTAACTGAGGAATCTTGTTGAACGACTGCAGAAGCGCTTTGTTTAACATCCATCTGTAATTGAAGAAAAATATGCTCGTAGTAGTCAACACATAAATAAAAAACTTTTCACCTTGAGAGCTTTATCTACGGGTTTTATTTTAAATACACAATGATCAAGAATATGTATGCAATTTTTTTATCATTATTGTTTCGGCTTCAAATTTTGAAATTCTAGAAGTCAATCGCCTTTCCTGTGCGTTTGTCCACCACTTTGTAAAAATAATATTTTGATATGCATCCATCTATTCCAGAGCATAAAATTACATTATTAGCAGAGCGGTAGAACCTCATTCTTCCTTTATTCATTGCCTTTTGGACATCTATGTAAATTAGAAGTTGACAATCACTTCGAAAACCACTAATATGTTGATCAGTTGTATCTGTTGCCGCAAAATGTATGTGATTACGTGACATGCATCGCAACCCACCCTCTTTTATTTTAGGCCAATGCCGGTAATATGTACCATGCACTGCTATTGGTACATCACAAGGGTCACATATTATCTTCAAACACAGCTCAGATTGCACTAAATCCAGAGAATGTCCTTGATTTGCACGAATTTCAATTTCATTGTTTGTGGAGTTTCGACGCAATATGTAACGTTGTTTTTTATCTGTATCAACAATAGTTTGAAGTATATCAAGTGTAAACAAATTTGCAAACTTCTTATGAGCTAAAATAGCCGTCACCGGAAGAAATCCATCTGGTTTTAGAGGCAACCCTTCTTTTAGTGCACCATGACGCAGTAGCCAAGAAAGTGTCTTGCTAAGCTGTATATTCCTTTTGGTTGGTAGATTTGCGTCTAAGCTATGCATGATTGTACTGATATTTATACTTACACTGTATAATATTTCCCAGTTTTATGTACTTTTAAATTTATAATCTTCAATATATGCTTGAGATTTACTTTGTAAAAATATACAAATAAACAGTAGAGAATACAGATTGATTTATTTATGGTAAAGCAATTCCAGGGAGGAATTTTTTATTCTTTCATGTTGGAATAAATGTGGGACTTGTAACAAAGAAAGGTTACGACAATTGACGTGTAAGAGAAAAATAACAAAACACAGCTGATGGCTGTGACTTCATCCGTGTATTAAAAGTTTATTTACATTTTGAATTTAGTTCGTGTTATATTTAGAGCTGAACAAAAGTAGCAAAATAGCACAATTTAGTTTCATATATTTCATATAAGTTATATAACAGATTTTCCGCTTCACAAATAAGTGAGTGCAACCTCTCTGAAAATTATAATATAAACGATTTGCACATAAAAGACGATGTAACAATGTTCTATTTAACAAATAATATTATATTTAAGACAATATAACAAATCCAGGGAAATGTAGCTAATTTAATTTTAATTTTAATTTTTAATTTAATTTACATTAATGCCTTGTTTATATTACAATTTTCAGATAAGTTACACATTTATTACATTTATTTGTAAAGAGGAAAAACTGTTATATAATTTATATGAAATAAAACAAAACTTAATTGCACTTAATGAATATTGGCACCAAGATCGTACGATTTATCATTGTTGGACTTTTTTTTTTTGGGACTACGTAAAGGATCGTGCTTATGCGAATAAGCCTCAAACACTTGACGCTCTGAAAACAAACTTCCATCAAGTTATGGCCGAGATATTACCCGATATGTGCCGGAAAGTCATCGAAAATTACCTCAGAAGGATCAAGTACTGTAAAAGGACCCTGGAGGACATTTGAATGATTTTGTATTTCACACATAATGTCAAGGTCCAAACATTATATTGAAATAAAAATTTGCTAAAAACGTGTGTTTTATTTATGTTTATTTTCGAAACCACAAAATGGGTAACCCAGTATATAAAAATGAAATATATGAAGTTCTTATCATTTTGTAGATAAGATTTTTGGCCTTTAGGTATATCACATTCATATCAAAACTATTACCAATGAAGAATGAGCAGGTACAATGACAAATATGGGCATATGTATGTACCTATGTACTTCGCAAATTCAAGGGAAAATATGGTGTATAATGCCTATAGAATGAGTATGACAATTAATTCGTTATTAGTACTAGTAGTACAATAATTACATAGGTATGCTTTTGCATATTCAAATTACACAAAAAACTACAGTATTTGAGACAATTCTAAATCATTCTAATTTTATTTTCATATAATACGTATATAATCGTAACGAGCTGGGAAATCACAAAACGTCTAAATTTTGATATGACTATTTCAATTCAATAGATCGATATTCACATCACAATGTTAACACATTCCGATCTATATTAGATAAATTCAAATGTGAAAGTATTCAAACAATACGAAACTGATTACTCGATTTAGTTAAAAGTGTTTTATGTGATTTAACAAATAATAATAATAACAATATAAATATTAAAAATGAGTTCGACTTTTGGATATAAACTCCCAGGATATATAATCAATTTTAATCACTTACGTATTGTAACCTATTGGGCAGGTTGTTTGGGAGTGGTAGGTACTGCTTAAATTATGCTTAATATTATATTCTTTAGTGAAATACAATCGATTTGAATTTACATACTTTAACACTTTAGGCACAATCAATCACATGGATGGCACTAACAATTACTAGTATCATGTCTTACAATTGTCTCATTCCCATAAATCATAAGATGTCATATGGATCGTTGATACAAATAATTTTCATGGACTTATACTTCAAAGGCGACTGCACTCCGGATGGTTATGTAGACTATGAGTCGAATATATTACGTTCTGTAGTCACAATTCTCGATGCGAAACAAGTCTTAATTTGGGCTTGTATCTATTTAGGAGCTGCTCTAATTTGGCTTTTGGCTTCTGTATTATTATTAAATTGTATATATAATAGTATATATTTAATATATATCGTAATTGTAGTTTGAATCTTGTCTGCAGATATAAAAAAAGATGACGTTAAATTGACTACTGCCATAATATACACTTGGGCTCTTATAACATTTTGTATATGTGCAATGGATTTGTCATTAGGTGTTATATTTGGCATTGACTATGGCAATTTCAATAAAGCCGCTTATACTTACAACCTTAATCCGTTGGATGCTGGAATTATTGAACCGAATGCTGTTCAACTGGTGGCTGCAATGGTCACATCAATATCGCTAATGATTATATCATTCAAAGGATTTGTCTTGTGGATTGTTAATTTTGCCTTAACAGTGCATTTACTGGTAAAGGCAATTTTTATTACTACAAACAAGGATTCAAGTGTAAGTATTGAAACTAGTATAATATATTGAATTCGTCATACTGATTATTCTATACATTTGGAATTACCTACGTACTTCACGTGAATAAATAATCAAGTTAAAGTTATAGATAAGAATATAAAAATAGATAAAAGCAATTATTTAACTATGTAATAAATAAGATTGATAAATTAATGTTTTAACCCTTTTAAAATATGTACATCTAAGTCGTTTATGTTATATTTATGAAAATATAAGGATCCTTTTTAAATTGTGTCAAATTGACACAAACAATGCTTGAAGGTTAATTGATAATATATATATAAAAAAAAAATAATATATATATATATATATATATATATATATATATATATATATATATATATATATATATATTAAATAATTTTCTATTCTGTTCTAAGGACACTCTGTTTATCCCAAGAAATATTTCCGATGATGTAATGACTAATCGACCTCCTATCAATGCTTTCGAAGAACACAAGTAATATTACAAAATACATCATATTATTCATAAGATTTTGCTACATGTATATTTAATTCTATGATTACAGAACTGCTTCAAATGCGTACAACAATGAGGCGTACATTCCGGATAATCAATCAACAGGAACCATAGAGTTAAATCAAGAAGCCATTGCACGAGCTGCACGAATGTCAACTGATGTTTCTCTACAAGATCATCGTTTTCGCAATTTGGATACTTTTCAGCAGTATCCGCCACCCAGTCACGCGCATAATAATAACAGTTCCAGCAACAATAAATACAATAGATCTGAGTCTTACAAACAAGAAACTGAAGTAGCGGCAACAGCTACACCAACTCCAAATTATCCCGCACCTGACTATTCACCACCAATGCAACGAGTTAATCATAATCAATCCTACAATGCACAAATGAGAACTCAACGACTTTAGTAATAATATGGCGATATATAAAACGATATAAAAAACTATAAATTCACCGATAGATATATATATATATATATATATACGTATGTATATATACATATATATATATATATATATATATATATATACGTATGTATATATACATATATATATATATATATATATATATATATATATATATGTATATATACATATATATACACACACACACATTTATACATATATATAAAGACGCGTAAACATAGGAAGACGTGTAAATATAATTAGCAAAATAATACGATTTGGTGTACTATGAATGTAATGTCTTCTGTATAGTGAATCAGTAAAAAAATATATATGTATATACAATATACGGATTATTTACCATCCAGTTGCTAGAATGATCCTCCATTATTCTAATTCATAGTATAATTAACAAACTAAAACAATCCTAAAGATGCATGGCCGGGGTATCCATATGTTGTCCGACGTTTTGGATTATCGTAATAGACCCACTTTTCACCGCCAGCTCGAAGTCTCTTGTCTGCAGTTCATATGGCACCTAATTTCCTACCTTTCGGATCATTCTCATTGCGTTTAAGCGATGTCAAATGGTTGGCTGAGTGACTCCAAGTGTTTTTGCGAGTGCATCTTGCGGTTTTATTGAATTTTCATCAAACCTTTCCTTCAATTCTTCATCCGCAAGCTTTGGTGGTTTTACGTCTTGCAAGCCAAAATTAGCACTTTTAAATTGTGCAAACCACTGCTTACGCGTTCGTTCAGCTAAAGCTTGGTCACCATAAAGTTCCACTAAAATACGATGACTTTCGGCGGCTTTTTTCTTCATATTGTTACGTTTTTATTCTGTGAGCGTTTAATTCTATTTGAATTACCTTGTTCGATCACTGGATTCTGTTAATGATAACTGCAACACTTATTTTGTACAACTATATACAGCAACAATTTATTTAATAATCTCTATTTACAATCAACACTGTTTACAATCAACTATTTACTATAACACTTAAATGTACTTGCAACTTTTGCCTCTGTATCAATGTTTTCGCAATCACGTTCGGAAGTAGATAGATTGATCGTCAATACTCAACACTGGCTCTATTTATACTCTGTTGGCAACACCCCAGAATCTTCCTTTATCGAGATTCTTCTCTTCCTTTCTCGTTGGCTTGTTCTGGTTATCGCTCATTTCTTTTTGTTGACATTCGTTTCGATGCTGCCAATAGTGCCAGTCACAATAGTGATGAGTAATCAACTATCGATACTCGTTACACTGCCCTCCTCTTAACCTTGTTCGTCCCGAACAAGTTTTTATACTTCCCCTCGATATGGCGCAAGTCGCTCTAAGTGCACTACTTTAAACTTTGCTCTTTTATTCCAGGCACGTTGAATGCGATACACTACGTCATTTATCTTTGCTATAATCTCATATGGTCCTTCCCAATGAGTCTGTAGTTTAGGGGACAGGCCTTTCTTTCGTTGTGGATTATGAAGCATTACAAGCTCTCCTTCATAGAACCCTTTTGAATTTGCTTTCAAGTCATACCTGGCCTTCATCTTATCGCTTATCATCTGCGACCGCTCTCTGATGAACCGATGTACTTCATCCAACTGTTCCCGCTTTTCGCTAGTATAATTTCCTTCGGTTGATCTCGTTGGTGTTACAACCCCAAATTTTAAATCAGCTGGCAGTCTTAACTCGTTTCCAAAAATTGCCATTGCCGGTGTAGTAGCCGTCGTATCATGTTGTGCGCATCGATATGCCATGAGGAACATTGGTATATGTACATCCCAGTCTCTTTGGTATTTATCTACGACTTTTCTCAAATATTCCTCCAAGGTACGGTTAAATCGTTCTACCATGCCATCAGATTGTGGATGCAAAGGTGTTGTACGAGTTTTGTATATACCCAGCATACGGCATATCTCTTGGAATACAACTGATTCGAAATTTCGACCTTGGTCTGAGTGTAATTCCATCGGTACACCAAAACGAGTAACCCATTGGTTGACGAATACATCCGCAACTGTACTAGCTTCCTGATTTGGAATGGGGTATACTTCAGGCCATTTACTGAAGTAATCTATAACCACCAGAACATACTTGTTTCCTGCGTTGCTTATTGGAAATGGCCCAGCTATGTCCATAGCAATTCGCTCAAATGGAGCACCCACGGTGTATTGGTGCATCTTACCTCGACTTTTCTTAGTGGGACCTTTGGCCATTGCACATTGCTTACACTTCCGAATCCAATCAGCGACATGGTCATGACATCCAACCCAATAAAATCGTTTCTTTATTTTCTCGACGGTTTTGGTGATTCCCAAATGCCCTCCACTGGAGGCATTGTGATACTCAGCTATCACTTCATTTATTCTCGCCTTGGGTACCACTAGAAGATCATTAGTGATTTTTCCATCCTCACTTTCCCATTCTCGGAATAAACATCCGTCTCGTAAGTGCAGGCTTTGCCACTGCGCCCAGTATGCCTTTGCTATTGGACTCTCATTAGCCATTTCTTGCCAATCTGGACGTATGCCCTGCTCCTTGTATTCCATAATCTTTACGAGATCTGGGTCGTTCCGCTGATCTTCTTGCACTCGTTCGGTGGTCCATGACTCCTCCGGCAATATATTCGTAAGACGTAGGTTAACAATGTGATTCTGGTTTCTTTCCCGAGAACAATGTTTACTATCTACGGTGCAAATACGATGATATGGAGTAACAGCTTTACCACGATGAATGACATCACGATCTTCCTTTCGTTGTCCTGGTGAATTCGATCTTTGTTGCTTGCGTCGTAGCCGACAATTACGCGCCATGTGTCCTCTTCGATGGCATATGAAGCACTTACCGGTAAATTTATTTTTGTGTTGATTCCTTGTTCTTCCTTTAGGCTTCATACTCGATTGATTGCAATCACGAGCTATATGCCCTCGTTTGTCGCAAATGAAGCACTTACCATTAAATTTGGTTTGGCGTCGACCTGCTCTTACTTCAGGCTGAACTACTGATTTTACTGCCTGACGCACTGCTTCAACCAGATGTGATGTTTTCCCCTCTAGTTTGCGTACTCCTGGCACTGGTCGACACATTAAGCTGGCGGCTTCATATGTCAAAGCGCTACTGACTGTTTCGGCATAAGTATTCCTGGGTGACATGACTAGGGCACGCTTTGTCTCTCCATCACGTATGCCATCTATGAATGCCTCTATTTTTATTTTTTCGACGAACTCTTCCGAATTACCGGAGAACGCTAGATGACATAAGCGCTCAATATCGAAAGCGAATTCCTGAAGGCTCTCATTACTCCGTTGCACTCGCGATCTCAATTCCACTCGATGTAATTGACTCTTGTATTCATTTCCATATTTTCGCTGGAGTGTGTCCATCAGTGACTGATAGCTACCACGATCTTTCTCTGGAATCATCTGTAACACCTCGGAAGCATTACCTTTTAATGCGACTATTAAAGCAGCAGTCTTGTCGCTATCATCCCATTGATTCTTCGAAGCTGTTGTCTCGAATTGAAGCTTGAAGATATTGAATGGCGTGCTTCCGTCAAATATTGGTGGCTTTAGTTTAATTGTAGTTGACTCTCTTATCACTGATGTGGTTGCTCCACTTATTTTTATTTTATTAAGTTCGCGCTCTAATTTCTCAAGCTTTTCTTCCAAGTCATCATGTCTGTCTACATGTTCCTTCAGCTTATCATCCAAATCATCCACATGTTCTTTCAGCTCTGTGACTTTGTCATTAATAGCTCCGGAAATTTCCTGAAATCTAATCTCAATTCCCTTTTGTAGTTTTTCGATGACATGTTCTTGACGAGCCGAATGTTCTTGAAGCTTGGAGTCAATTGTTTTCTGGAATTCTCCCATAGCGTTTTCTTGACGTACCGAATGTTCTTGTAACTTCGCATTAATTCCTTGCAGTTGCTGCTGCTGCTGTTGCATCATGGATTTCATAAATTCCATGAGTTGACCACTCGAATCTACCTTACTCTCTTCCTCGGCGTGCACAACTGCATGTATATCGTCTTCCTCAAAGAACTCATGTTCTTCTACATTAATTCCCTTAGCCTCCATGGCTTTCCTCAGCCTCACCAGCAGTTCCGCCTTTGCACCTGATGACGATAGATTCATCTCTACCAACAGCTTTTTAAGCTGGTCCACTTTTAGTTGGTCAATTTTCACCATTTTTACAGAATCCCACTTCTGACACCAATTGTTACGTTTTTATTCTGTGAGCGTTTAATTCTATTTGAATTACCTTGTTCGATCACTGGATTCTGTTAATGATAACTGCAACACTTATTTTGTACAACTATATACAGCAACAATTTATTTAATAATCTCTATTTACAATCAACACTGTTTACAATCAACTATTTACTATAACACTTAAATGTACTTACAACTTTTGCCTCTGTATCAATGTTTTCGCAATCACGTTCGGAAGTAGATAGATTGATCGTCAATACTCAACACTGGCTCTATTTATACTCTGTTGGCAACACCCCAGAATCTTCCTTTATCGAGATTCTTCTCTTCCTTTCTCGTTGGCTTGTTCTGGTTATCGCTCATTTCTTTTTGTTGACATTCGTTTCGATGCTGCCAATAGTGCCAGTCACAATAGTGATGAGTAATCAACTATCGATACTCGTTACAATATTAAAGTAATGAAGTAAAACACATTATTCGGTACGAAAATTTACATTTTCGGAGAGGTCATAGACACTATGTTGTTTACGCTTCAGCGAAGTGACAGATATTGAAAAAGAAAGCTTAATGATGAGACTTCAAAATGACGGTGCTGCCAGATTAAACAATGAAACAATAAACTAGTATCGACATCTGTTATCAAATCGGCACACACTTATTTATACTCATTTGTAAATTAATTAATTTCTCGCCATTTTTACCTCACGTAATATTTAGCGTTTTGGCCGATTTGTCGATGCTACTTTTTTCATAAAAAAATATATGTTGCCAATATAATTCCATAATTATAGTTCCAAGCACGCACAGTTTTGGGATATATATGTATTTTGCTATTTTTAACAAATCGTTAGGTGCGATATCCATTATGAAAGAAACTAAAATTTAGCGCATCAGAATTACTTTGATAAATCGTAATAGCCTAGATAGACGGCATCGTTAATTCGAATAACCGGCGCACTTAATCCGAATAAAATATTAACATGACAGACGGCAGTATTGCGGATTAACTAAACGGCTGATTGCTATTTTATTAGGTCTACTCACCTACATTACTATCACTATCAATTTCTGTCATCTGTCACTCTCGATATGAGAAAATCTACAAGAAGTACGTGAACTGAAAACTATCAGAAACTTGCAAATTGACATTCACAGTTTGTAATTGACAGTTGGATTTATTTGTTTATTGTTGTTTATTGCCCTAATCCTCTTTTATTTTAAGTATTAACTCGTAGAGTTAATGCGGATTAGCTGCAGATAGTCTACGAGTTAATTCGAATTAACTCTGTAATCCGGAATTAGGCTGCCGTCTGTCTAGGCTATAACACAAAAAAATATTATTTTATCAATTATTATGCTTTTCCACGCGCAATAACTTTTTGGGTGTATAGAAACACGATTTACACGTGCGCGAAATTTTGCATCTCAATAACACCAATCACTTGTAACCACCTAATGCTGCAACTAGCCACCGACGTAGCGTACGTACGTACCGCCCGTACGTAAGAACATACAAAATTGCATTGATTCTCTCCGCTACGAGCAACGTCTACGTCACCGTCATACGGTGGTGAGTTTTCGTTAACACGACGTTCCCATAAGATAGGTCGTGTCAGCTGACACGTTCTACGTTTTTACGTCGGTGGCTAGTTGCAGCATAACAATCTAAGTTGGTGAAACGGAAAAGAACACCACGATTGGCATTCAAATGATTGGTGTCAAAACCGCGTCATTAGAGAACATTTACTTACTCTCTTGAATGCTTGACCTTCTTTATTTCACTCAGTTTGCAAATAGAGGTTTTTGTCAATACATTGAAGAAATTGATAACCTTTTGACAAATTTGTAATTGAAAATATAAACAGTGATAAGAACACACATAGTAAATTGCCTCAATTGTTATTTAATTGTTATGCGACACGGATCTTGAACAACCAAAAACGTCAGTGGAAGGATTGAAAATGGTTATTATAACAAACCTTGTTCGAATTGGTGGTACTACTCTACGTTATTTGCCTTTTCCACATGTTTCTTGGCGTAATTTTAGTGTAACCAGTTTTTTGGCTGTCGGTAAGCCTCATTTTATACGATAATTAAACTAAAGTATAAAATATAAATATATTTTTGTGAATCTATCCCCAACGAGGACACTGTTAATTTTTTATTACAGAAAGGCGCTATACTGACAAACATGAATGGGTGTCAATAGATGGAAAAATAGGCACAGTTGGAATTTCAAATTACGCTCAGGAAGCCCTTGGCGATGTCGTCTTTGCTCAGTTACCTGACCCTGGTACAGCACTTAAACAGCGCGATGAGTGTGGTGCCCTAGAGAGTGTTAAAGCTGCCAGTGAAATTTACTCACCGATAAGTGGGAAGGTAACAGAAAAAAATGTAACAGTTGAAGATACTCCAGCATTAGTCAATACCAATTGCTATGATAAGGGTAAATATGTATTCACACTGTTAGAAATTTACCTAATAATATTTGCATATAAACTAGGATGGCTTTTTAAATTAACACTTAGTGATCCACTGGAAATTGAAAATCTAATGACTGAACAACAATATGCCGATTTTCTAAAAGTTTCGGAGCATTGACAATATGCCGATTTTCTAAAAGTTTCGGAGCATTGACATTTGTTCATAAGTCAAAAAGCTTTCAGCAATCCAAACGATAATGCTCGATATTCCTCGATATTAGAACATGTTAAAGGAAAATATTAAATAGAAAATCAAAAAAAGAAATCATATTTATGTATGAGGTTAAGTGTTGTAGAATTAGTAAAAATTTACAAAATAAAATTGCACATGTTTAATGGAGATTAAATATAAAACCACGTTGTCAATATTGTAATCATAACCTTGTCGGAAATAAGCAGGAACCTCAGCTCATAGTTAAATTTAATTAAATTGATAAGAGTTTTAGCATGTACGTATGTCAATTAAAATACAGAGAAAGCAAGAAAGATATAGAGAATTTGTTTTGTTGTTAACAAGAAGAGATAATTCAAATTGTATTGAATTTTCTCTTCCATTATCAAAAAGTCATGCTGTCAATTTCAGAGAAATTTCTTTGTGCACATGAGAAAATCAAAAAGAACTGTAAATAAGCATCAAAGCAATAAATACATATGTATGTATGGATTATGGCAACTTTCTCTAGAACGTCTACATTTTTAAGAATAGATTTTAAAGTTTGCACCTAGCGCTGAGGATCTTGGAAAAATTATAAATAAAAGAAAAAATTACTAAAATAAATAAAAGTTGATCAACTTAAATTAGTAAACCTGCCCCCTACTCACATATGCTGCGTGGAAGGCGGACACTGTCTTGAGGTCCGACAACATACCAATCATCATCGCCGTAGATAGAACAGAAGAGTTCATTCATTGCTTCCAAAAACCGGGCGTATATTAACTTGGCAAAAGCCAGTTGGCTGAAATTCATCGAACTCTCCAAGAGCATGTTTGCTCAGGATAGTGCTCCACCCAGTGTTTAGCCGGGCACCGCTACACTCCGAAGAATTTTATTCAAGGCGATGTCCAGGTCGATACCGGCAGGACCATCTGTTACGTTGCCATATATTACGAAAATCTACTACCGTTTACCGTTTACACAGTAAGATTTATTTCTAAAGGGATCGTTAGCTGTCAAAATTGTTTTGTAGCTTTTCTCTGATTAGCTGCATTCTTTTGCACGCAAATTGCAAAAGAACACTCGCTTATTTATCGAATTGCATGCGAAGCAACAACAAAAAATAAGAGTTGCCCACTTATTTTAACCGAGTTCAATTCAATTCGCATAAATGTTAAGCGACCTGAGTTTAGGGTTGTAGAGTAAAAAAAACAGCACTATAGCGAATAACCTACAGAGAACGGGTGATTGAAAAAACCTTCATACATAATCAGCACCCTAAAAACATGCATTTTCGTTCATGTGATCAAACTTACTCAAACACACATACTCGCGGTTGATTTTAAATCAATTAAACCATATGCTTCTTGTTGGCTCTATGGTTTTAATCTTCGGTTATTATCATACCAATCATTTTGGGCGATTGTTCGTTCGACTCAACAACGATTATATTGGTTAAGGATAAAGCACAAAAAATAAAAAGAAACGCGTATGTGTTTTTGCAAGTTGTAGTAAGATGGTGATTTTATTCAATGCTAATTTTGGTTGAGTGATTAAATATGTATGAATATAACATTCGATCAGACAACTCATATTCAGCCAATCGACGCGTTCGCTAAAATGATGTTGATTTTATTGAACGCTGTTTTGTTGAATGATTAAATGTGAGTAAGATTTTAGTGTATGTTGAAATCAATGAATAAAGTGATTTTTGCCGTTCTCTGATATCCTACTGGATTTGCTTGGGAAATTTCAATTGCACATCAAACACGTAATTCAATAAAATATTATCACTGAGATTCCTGGTTATCAACAATCACGTTAATTAAAAATTCCTTTTTCTCTGGCGTTCGGAAATGCTAAATAATTTTACGCAGCACAATCTCAAAAAGCAGTCGAATTAGCTGATTGTGCAGTACCAACTACAATCGACAAGAATGCAGCAGGGTTGCACAAAAATACTGCTATTACGAACGAGCCTGTTATCTTTATATACGCATTAAATTTTCTGCAATACGTAGGGAATAATTTATTTATTTAATTGATTAAAAACGCTGCATATACCCATATTAATATGACAGCAGCGAATGTACCCTATCGCGACCATAATGATGGTACTAAGGTACAAGCAATTGGTTTAGGCACATATACGGTAAGTTATGACATGAAATATAGATTCCAAAATTTATAAGTAGTTATGTATGTATGTAATGCGAGTCCAACATTCTACAAGTGGTTCAATATACAGGCTAAAGCCTGTAACAAATAGTAACAAAATAGTTCTTCCATAATGGTATCACTTGTAATTCTTCCAGTCTTTGGGTGGCGATTGTGAACGTTCTGTACGCGATGCAATCGATGCTGGATATCGTCATATAGACACGGCCTATTTTTATGAAAACGAACATGAAGTTGGTAAAGCTGTTCGTGATAAAATAATAGAGGGTGATATTAAACGCGAAGATATATTTATTGTTTCTAAGGTAATATAATATACATCACTTAATACCAATAATTCTCACATATATTTAATTAGCTATGGTGTCATTTTCATGAACCTGAAAAAGTGGAGGACGCTTGCCGCAAAACACTTGCAAACTTTGGTTTGCCATATGTTGACTTGTATCTGATGCACTGGCCATACGCTTATATTTATCGAGGTGATGATGTTATGATGCCAACTAATGCAAAAGGTCAAGTGGAATTAAGGTAGGATATAACATATACCACCTAAAATTGTTGAGATAATAATAATAAAGAAAAAAAAAAAACGGATATAACTCTTACATTCGTTGTTCCTTTAATACTTAGCGACATTGATTACTTGGACACTTGGAAAGCAATGGAAAAATTAGTGGAGATGGGCCTAACGAAAAGCATAGGTGTTTCGAATTTTAATTCTGAACAATTGGCTAGATTAGTAACCAATTGTAAAATCAAACCAATACATAATCAAGTAGATTTACATATGAACTCATTTCAACAAATTCTATAATTATTTACTTGTAAACATTTCAGATTGAATGTCATCCGGCTTTGAATCAAAAGAAACTTATTAATGTTTGTAAGGCTTATAATATTGTCGTTACTGCTTATTGTCCTTTAGGAAGGCCAGATTCTTCTTCGAAAACTCCGAAATTTCTTTTCGATTCAAAAGTTAAAGATATTGCCAATAAATACAGTAAAACACCTGCTCAGGTGGTACTCAGATATTTGGTAATGTGTAGATACTGCTTCATTACGTTCTGTATTATTATTATTTAATTACATGCAGATTGAACTTGGAACTGTACCTATTCCAAAATCAGTTAATAAATCGCGTATTATTGAGAATTTTAATGTTTTCGATTTTGAGTTGAGTCCCAAGGATCATGAGGTAATGGATTCCTTTAATACTGGTGATCGACTGATACCAATGAGCCATGCTAAGAAGAGTAAATACTACCCTTTCCATGTTGAATACTAGGTACGGATACTTATATTGTGTATTTTCGTAGAATGTAAATTTATTTTATACAATAAAAAGAAATGCAATATGCAATATTAAAAGCTGTCGCGTTTATTTAGAATATATATATATATATATATATATATATATATATATATATATATATATATATATATATATATATATATATATATATATATATATATATATATATATATATATATATATATATATATATATATATATATATATATATATATATAAGACTTATAAGACCCGAAAGGCTTTTTTGCTGAGCCCCTCCATTTCTGTTGTGCATGTTAAATTTTGGACCGTATTTGAAGGGACCTACTTATTTTAGCCGTTTCCGAACGGCAGAACTTTTGCGACATCACTTTTTGGGCTTTGTCAGAGGGATATTTTAGAAGCTTTTCCATGGCAAATTATTACTACTTGCCGACAGGTGGGTACCGTTCGAAAGGAAAATCTTTTCGAATATAAATTTAAATTACGGTTGAGCCGGGGATTGAACCCACAACCTACAGATCAGAAGGTCAACACACTAGCCACTGAGCTATGGAACGCACTTGCAACGTACCAGCATATAAACCTTGATCGCATTTTTAATGTGTTTCCGAATTCGTTTTCAATTAATTCGGCAGCCTTTTTATCCATATTAAAGTAATGATGTAGAACTCCCCGAAGGAGAGACGTCTTTTCAGGTGCAAGAAGAGAGAACAGGAAAGACGCGACTGTAAGGTGATAGAGATGTGTAGAGACAGGAAGGAGACTCGAAAATTCTTTGGGATCACGCGCCTGAGTGGCGCTTTAAATCCCAGATCTTCTTCCTGTCGTGACAAAAAAGGGAATCTGGTTACAGATGACCAGAATGTAATGAACTTATGGAGAATACTTCTCCATAAGCTAAGCAATAAAACTAAATACCAATTTTATATGCTTGGAATTGCTTAAAAATTTATTGGTTTATAATAAAAACTAATAATAAATGTAATTTTGATACAGTAAATTAAAACAAAATATACTTATAATAACCGATGACAAAGCAACATTAGTTATGATTCATGCTCATGTTACAGAATGTCAAAATTTACCGCATTTGTTACACCAGGTGGCCAGTTTAAGTATGTCCTGAAACCGTTTGGCCTTAAAAACTCCTCTTCCGTATTTCATAGATTTATTTCAGTTATTTTGAAAGATTTCATTTCAAAAGGACTGGTGGATGACGAACATTTGATTTTATTAAAATCAGTATTAACACAGATAGCTAAGCATGGACTTGAATTGAAGCTGTCAAAATGTAAGTTTTGGCATAGTGGCATCGAGTACTTGGTATACGATGTAAGTCATAGACATGGAACCAAATCAGGACCACAAGCAATCTGTTGCGAAATTCCCTTTACCAAAAACAGCTTTACAGAAACATTTGCTTGCGATAACAATGAAAAAGAGTTGTATTATAGCCCTGACAGACGGCAGCGTTAATCCTGATTAACGATTTAATTCGTATTAACTCGGGCACTAACTGCAGCTAATCCGCATTAACTCTACGAATTAATTCTCAAAATAAAAGAGGATTAGGGCAATTTGCGATGGCAACACCGCTGAAAATTTTCTATTGTGAATTTTTCTCTATCCAACTTACAAAACAATAGGTGTGTTCGCTTATAAAGAACTTTCAACAATTGTTAACAGTGTTCGACATGAAAAGCGTTGGCGAACAAATAAATCCAACTGTCAATTACAAACTGTGAATGTCAATTTGCAAGTTTCTGATAGTTTTCAGTACACGTACTTCTTGTAGAAGTTCTCATATCGAGAGTGACAGATGACAGAAATTGATAGTGATAGTAATGTAGGTGAGCAGACCTAATAAAACAGCAATCAGTCGTTTAGTTAATCCGCAATACTGCTGTCTGTAAGGTTAATATTTTATTCGGATTAAGTGCGCCGGTAATCTGGATTAAGGCTGCCGCCTGTATAGGCTATTACGGTCTTTACACAATGACTTGTTTGGTACGGGCAAATAACAATGCGTGTAAACACCCTCATACAAACGCTTACATCGAACTTAGCTGTCAAGAAAAGTACTGAAGCAAAGCGAAGCCAAAATTCTATGTGAATCGGCCATTATGGAGTTGCTGTGGAGATGAAGTAATTCATAATCACACCGTTGGATGTATGCCTTTCAATTACGACGAAGAATATTGTAGAAATGCCAATAATAAAGTTGCCGTTGCATATTTAAACTGGTACCTGCCTAGGTTGTTCTAAAAGTATCGAAAGAAAAGTATCGATACTTACTTGATATCAGATATCGAATAAAAAATACTTGGTATCAAAACAAAAGTATCGAATATTTACTTGTACTCGTTGGTATCGGTTGATCTTAATTTTTTTATTAAAGAAGAACCTGCTTTCAATTAATTCACCTGGAGTCGTGTAGTTGCATTAAATACAAATTTTACATTTTTTTAGCTTCACAGTAAAATGACACCAATTTTAGCGTTGAACAATGGTTATAAGATGCCTATACTTGGATTAGGCACTTACGAGGTAATTTAGCATTCACATGTTTGTCAATATTTGTGGGAAGTTTAGTTCATAATGTACAAGAGTGTACTTTCGACAAGAGCGAACCGGTTTTTGTATTGCACCATGGTGTAAAAATGATCATGGTATAAAGTCAATATAGAAACGAGTGCAGAATAGCATACCCCGATGAAAAAAAATTATAACAAATTGTGGAGATTTTTTTTGTGAATATAGCAAACTAAAAATATAGGCCGTGGCTCAAGGTTAAAGTTCAAAATTACTTAATAATCTTGCCTAACGTAATATATACCTTTCCAATGGTATATGAAATAGGTGTAAGGTGTGTTTTATATATTTTAAATATTTTTTAAGTTGATACTTCATGAAGTTTTATTAGTGTGCAATACAATTACAATTCAGTCAAATACAAGTTCAGTCTCATAACTACAGTATTTGAACATAAAAGTATACGTAGCCAGCCTTCAAACAAATAACCCTAATAGGACCGAAATCGGCTTTGCGACCACCACTGTTTTACCATTAGTTCTTTTTGCATGGTATTCGTGTATGGTGGAAATGAAAATTAATTCGGAATTGTAATTGTGTGCATTTTTTATACCTTTATATTCGTTACATTAAATGTTTTCTACTTTAATTTATTTTTTTAAGTCGAAAAATAATGTGGGTGGAATAGCTGTGAAGCATGCCATTGACATTGGCTATCGACACATTGACACCGCGTACTTCTACCAAAATGAGGAAGAAATTGGCAAAGCGGTAGCTGATAAGATCGCTGAAGGTGTCGTCAAACGTGAGGATATTTTCTTAGTAACCAAACTATGGAATATATATCATGAACCAGAACGTGTTGAGGTGGCTTGTCGTAATCAATTGAAGTCACTAGGTTTAGATTATATCGATTTATATTTAATGCACATGCCAGTGGCTTATAAGTATGTAAATGATGAGACATTATTACCAAAAGATGAGCAGGGATTATTACAATTAAGGTGCAATTTTTTATATTGGTTCATACGTTAAAATCAAAAATGATAATCTTTTTTGTTCAGTGATGTCGATTACTTGGATACGTATAAAGCAATGGAGAAATTGGTTGAGCTTGGCTTGGTACGAAGCATTGGTGTCTCAAATTTTAATAGTGAACAAATTCGACGGATTTTGGAAAATTGTGAAATTAAGCCGGTGACCAATCAAGTTGAATGCTCACCAGCTCTGAATCAAAAAAAGTTAATAAAATTCTGCAAAGACAATGGCATCACTATAACGGCGTATTCCCCACTCGGTCGTCCAAACCCATCAGAGAAGACTCCTTCTTTCTATTTTTCGGAAAATACCAAGTCTATTGCTGATAAATATAATAAAACACCAGCACAAATAATCCTACGCTATTTGGTAACTACTTATATTCAAACGTATATTTGGCGTGTTTCTGTTGACGCTCATATACGATTAGTTCCAAGAATGATAGCATTAGAGGATTGCGCCCATCATAGAGGATTTGTGAGCGCTGTGACGTAATACTGGTCCGCCTGCGAGAAATTACAAAATGGCGAACAAATTGAAAAGAAAAACAAACAATGCGGTATAATGAATGAATAAAGCAACCATTGGACAAACGTGACGTCACATATACAGCTGATTCTGTAAAATTCACTGAGAACCGATTATCGGTAAAAGATGGGCGCATCCGTGTATTTGCTCTAGATTTGACTGAAGAGCTAAGCGTTGGTATACATTTATTGTTATCGAAATAAAATAAAAAACAATCATCTATACGACAAAGTGGCAACTAATTGCACCACTATTTATGATATATTGCTATATAAGTGTCAAAGAAAACACGCCTGTCAAAGCGGATTCATCGCTCAAGTTCAGAACTTTATTTTTTTAACTTATTCATCATCTCTCACGAAGAGAAAGGTCTGGAGATAGATTTATCGTTACATTAATAGTTCAGAACAGAAGCTCTTTGGGAACAAGAGCAAAGTAGCATAGTTTGAGAAAAAAAATTTACATCGTATAAAGCTTTTTTTGTGAACTAGACGAACCAAAAATTTTTCGGTGGAAATGACTACAGAAGGCGTGGCTGAGAACGTGAAATACTAGAGAAGTCCTAATTTGGCTTTTGAGCTTATTTCTGATTACAAATATCAGGGTCACTTAACAGAGTTGTAGAATACAGAGATTTTGAAGAGAGCAATGCCATGACCAGGAAAAAATTCTGTAAATTAACATAGCAAATTACCATATATTGAAATATGATCACACAATAGTAAATATTTTAACGAATGAATTTTATATATAGAATTTTTTATAAAGAATTTCTACTATTGTTCAATATATATGTATGTATATGCTTATGGAGTACTTATGGGTATACTCCATTCACGCAATGCATATATTTATATATATATATGCACTTACTATATAACATATGAGGTGCTTCATAATAATTTTTACCATTTTTATAATATTAAATTTGATAAAATTTCGGTAATTTTAACAATGAAGGAAGGCATAAAGGCATCGTTGTATCGAAGCACCCGATGCCTGGTATCAGGCAATCAGAAATATCAGTAAGTAATATGACTTGTTGAAATTCAATGTAAAGGAACAGAAAAGTACAATGTAAATACATTGTTGTTGCTCCTTGTAGCAATTTCATTACTTTCTTTGCTTTCTCTGCTTTTGCTCTGTCGTCACACGAAAGAATAACCAGCCACGCATGCTAATTTTTGTTGTCGAAAACACATATGTAAATTTGATCGTTTAGTCACGTAACAACAATTGGCATGCGTGGCTGTCTATTCTTTCGTGTGACAGCAGAGCAAAAGCAGAGAGCAGAGAAGGAATAAATTTACTATAAGGAGCAACAACAACGTGCTCGTTTTTTTACATTCTACTTTTCTGTTCCTTTACATTGAATTTCAACAAGTCATATTACTTACTGATATTTCTGATTGCCTGATACCAGGCATCGGGTGCTTCGATACAACGATGCCTTTATGCCTTCCTTCATTGTCAAAATTACTGAAATTTTATCAAATTTAATATTATAAAAATGGTAAATAATATTATGAAACACCTCATATACAGTAATTGCATATATTAATAAATATATGCATTGCGTGAATGGAGTATACCCATAAGTACTACATACGCATGCACATACATATATATTGAACAATAGTAAAAATTCTTCATAAAAATTCTATATATAAAATTCATTCATAAAAATATTTGCTATTATGTATCATATTTCAATATATGTTAATTTACAGAATTTTTCTCCTGGTCATGGTATTGCTCTCTTCAAAATCTCTGTATACTACAACTCTGTTAAGTGACCCTGATAGTTGTAATCAGAAATAAGCTCAAAAGCCAAATTAGGACTTCTCTAGTATTTCACGTTCTCTGCTGAAGGTCAAATTTCAATAACTTCTCAATTTTATTTTACAATATGGGTCTCAAAGGAAAGCTATTTTTAATAGCTTCTCACTCATATATATCATGTTATATAATTATTAAACTTTATAAAATAATAAAATTTATTTTAAATTTTTTAGAAACAAATTTTTTTTTTTCCAAAAAATACCTTATTCACCTATCAAAAATTTAGGACAGAATTAAAGGCCATAAAATTTCCTTTCCATATAATACATATTTTTAGATAATTTTCTAATACTTCTAATGATTTTTAAAAATTTATTCCTAACTAATTTTGTTCATTGAGATCAAGCTTTAATTCAATGAACTTAAATAAAAATGAATGAATGAAAAAATAAAAAATAACCCATGTAGGCCCGACGCCGGCTTCGCGACAAATAGTATTTTAGGATAGAAGTATTTTTTGATAGTCGGTCTTCGGCCGTGCACAAAAAAAAATAAACCTAGGGCCGATGTCGGCTTCGTGACAAACAGTATTTTAGGATAAAAGTTTGATAGTTGGCCTTCGGTGGGGCGCAAAGGAAAAACCATTATAGGCCTAACGTCAGCTTCGCGACAAACGTTATTTTAGGATAAAAGTTTGTTTAGATACTCGGCCTTCGACTTCTGAACTCGAACGTTGAATCTGCCTTTATGTACATACATATGGACACTTAGTATTTAATTTTTATATGTAGATGGACATTGGCACCATTCCCATTCCTAAGTCCACAAATCCACAACGTATTGAAGAGAATTTCAGTATTTTTGATTTTCAATTGACCAAAGATGATATTGCCGTTATGGATGAATATCATACTGGTGAACGAATAGTACCATTAAATTTGATAAAGGCACAAAACCATAAATACTATCCATTCAATATTGAATTCTAAAATTTAAATTTTAAATATATATCGTTGGTGTGATATATTCTGTAATAAAAAATAAACTGATAATTTTTGTACAACCAAATACTTGGATTAAATTGCACTTTGACATGAGGTAAGGCAGTAAATATTGGATTACTTCTCAGTAATCGTATTAGGATACATCAGGCATCTGGTAAAAAACATACGAAATAGCAAGCAGAACCTATTTTAACTGTGATGTGTTCCGTTGAACTTTCGAATTTATAATCGTATGAATTGCCCTGTGATGAAAATCGATGTAGTCTATATGTTATATGTACAAATATGTGGATTTACTCATGATTGCTTTAGAGGCTTTTATGCGTACATGTTCGTTTTCAAGCGACGAAGAAGTAAAGAGAAAAACGGCTCAAATAGTTACATATGTGAACGTGCAACTCGTCACGTAAAAATTCGTTTTTCGTATTAGACACGTGAACATACTAATTGTTTCGTAGTCGGTATGATGACTATCGTGAACGATTTTGTTATTGTTTTTTGTTCCAGTTTTGCCATGGTGCCCAAATCCAAAAATATGGCTTGCTCTCGTGCTTAGATTATTATTCGAACCGTTACTAAGTGGATTTAATTGATTTTGGCTATTTGGCATTGGTTGTCAACCATGTGGCCAAAGCTTATATACAAATTTGGATTATGATTTTTCACATATAAAATCTGCCTTGCTTCTTTGCATTAATTTTCTCAACTTTATTCGTGTTTGCGCGCATTGCGAAGCGCGAAATCTATTGAAACACAGGTCATGAAAATTATAAGACAGCATCTGCAGCAACCACACCGATCACAACAACAACATCAATCAACACGACACTTGGGTACACTAGTTTGCGGCCCACCGGCAATCATTCCCACATCGTCACTAGTGTTAATGATAAGGTCCTATCAAGTTGTTAAGCATAGGCTTCAATCTTTCATACAGTATGCTCGATAGAACCTTGTATGCGATGCTAAGAAGACTTATTCCATGATAGTTGGCGCAAATTGTGGGGTCTCCTTTTTATGTATGGAAAGAAAACACTGAGCTTCCAATCATCCGGCATGCTTTCATCCGGTGCATGCTGGTAAGCAGTTCATCGCCTCCGGTCATAAACAACTCGGCAGGCAGGACATCAGCGTCTGCAGCTTTGTTGTTTTTCGGCTAGAAATGGCCTCTACGAGGGCGGATTGATAATGAAGTTACCTAAGTAGGAAAAACTCATTTTTTTTTTCAAAAACCATTTATTCCTCAACATAGTCTCCTTTTACTTCGACACACTTAGTAAGACGATATTCCAACTTTTTTATACCATCTGAATAATACGATTTCGGGAACCCCTCAAAATACGCGTTAGTTTCGGTAATCACTTCTTCGTTTGAGCTGAATCCTTTTCTGCGAGCCATTTTTTCAAGTTTGAAACAGGAAAAAGTCACTAGGAGCTAAATCTGGACTATAAGGTAGATGATCAACCGATTCGAAGTGTATTTCACGTAATTTTAGCATGTTGTTGTTACAGCAACTTCAATTTGTGTCGTCGTCAGCATCCCAAGCTATTGTTCGCTCGTGTCCTCGTGAAGGTCAAGTCCCAGAAATGTGGCCACCTCAAGAGGCTGTGTTCAGAGCTGTATGGGTATCAAATTTGTGGGGTGCAAGGGACAATTGAATAAGTGGAGAGTGTCGTGCGGTGATTGGCCGCAATCGGGGCATTCGTCCGGTATATTGGGATCGATTTTTGAAAGATAATTATTGTGGAATTTACTGTATCCCGATCTGAGTTGCGCCAGGGTGCACCTTGTTTTCCTGGGCAGTAATTTTTCCATGCTGGCAACAAGTGGGCGTCTTCCGTTAAGGATTTTGTTTTGCTGGTGCGCGCTCGTCGCAGCTTCTACCGCTTCCGCATGCAAGCATTTGGAAGCAGAGGAGTGCGAGTTGTAATCCAGCCAATTGTTGTTTGTTAGTCTGTCAATGTCGTCATTGTAAATCGTCAAGTCGTTCCTGATCCGCCTCGGGGGTGGCGGCGCAAATGTGAGCGCGTTGTTGGGGTGTCCTTCCATGTGGCAGGCCAGCCAAAACTGTTTGGTCAGCAACTCGTTGTGTTCACGAACTTTTAGCAGCTTCGTCTCATCATGCAGGTGGTCCTCGTGTGACATAAGGTGGCAGCCAGTGATGGTACGGAGTGCTGCATTTTGGGCCTCTTGTAGTCTACGCCACTGTGTGTCACGTATAGATGGTGTCCAGACGGGGCTGCATAATTCACCACTGATCTGCCTATCGCTTTGTAAGTTGTGAGTAGCGTTTCGCTGTCTTTTCCCCATGAACTTCCAGCAAGGGCCTTGAGCACATTGTTGCGTTTGCAGACATTATCGCGAGTTTTGGCAGCGTGAGTGGAGAAAGTGAGGAGATTGTCGAAGGTTACGCCTAGAATCTTTGGGTTTTTGACCGTTGGGATCCTCTGATTGTCAATGGTGATATCCAATTCGATCCCCACTTCCTTGGTCCATGGGGTGAAGAGCGTTACAGTTGATTTCTCGGGAGAGAGATGTAGGTTTCTGCCACGGAGAAATTGCGCTACTTCATGGAGATGGGCATTGATGTTGGTGGATAGCTCGTCAGTGTTCTTACCCGTAGCAAGGATTGTGCAATCATCTGCGTACGAGACGAGCGTAATATTGCCGGGGGATAAAACACCTCCCTGCGGGACACCTTGTTTTACACGCCTATATTTGGATTTACGGTTCCTGAACTCCACATATACGTTCCTGCCGCTCATGTAATTTGCTAGCCATCTCTTTATGCTATTGGGCAGCGGTGACTCATACACATCCTGCAGTAGAGTGGCGTGACTCACCGTATCAAACGCCTTCGCCAGGTCTAGCGCCACGAGTACGGTTCTGTCACAAGGCTTCCGCTGGTTTATGCCGCAAGCAATTTGAGCTTCCTGATGATTGCCCTTTTTGATTTGTCGCTCGATACAGGGCGTTCGACAAATTGGCGGCAGAACAGACCCATGTATCTCTCAGCACCCTCCACCACATCAGTGTTGAAGGAGATAGCAGGGCCTTAATCGTTGACCACAATCCTTTTGAACCGTTTTCGCAGCGGTCCAGATGTTCCGACCATTTCTTCTTCCTATGTTCGTCCACAAGCTGCTTTATCTTGGCGTTTATCTCCTCGATGCGTTGGTCACCAGGATCGCTCGCTCTGATGGAATCTCTTTCGTCAGCGAGCATAGCAGCTTCTCGAGGAAAATTTGGACGGATGATGGGTATTCTGCCACCCGGTATACATTGGGCGGCGGCTCTCCTGATCACCTCTCTGAAGAGTTTTTCACCCGCGCGCACATTTGATGGCGTTTATGCACGAGCGAATGCGCAATCAGTCTGCGTTCGGAATTTATCTCAGTTGGCCTTGTTGTAGTTAATGAAAGTTTTCCTTTCCGCCTCCATGAAATCACCCGGACGTTCAATGGTGATAGTAATGGGCAGATGATCAGACCGTAGTCTGATGCCAGTGGTCCAACTGGCAGAGAGCAGGAGAACTGAGCTAGCAATACTTATTTCTGGTGAACTGGAGCAGGATCTAGTCAATCTAGTCTGCAAGCCGTTGTTGAGGACTCCGAAGGAGGAGCCGTCTATCTGCTCCGCAATGTTGTTGCCACGCTGATTATTGCCTAGAGCCGAGCTCCACATATCGTGGTGAGCATTAAAATCACCGATCACAAGCCGATTGTCACCATCAAGCAGCTGCGCAATTTGGGGCTGGTAGCAACCGTCGCAGCTACTACCGGGTGGAATGTAGACATTAACAATCTCCACCTCAGCACCCCCGGATCTGATTGCCATCCCTTGGAGCTCCATGAAGTTGTCATTTGTGCAGGTTAGCAAAGGCAGCTGGCGATATTTGACGCTGTTATGGAGAATAAAAGCTATATCACCACCGCTGTTGCGCGTTCTGTCTACTCGGAAGATGTTTAGTCACCTAAATGGGTGAGTTTTGATCGACTTGACAGCTTGGTCTCTTGAATCGCCGCTATCGGAATGTTATAGCGATCCATATGGTCAACTATCTCATGGAGCTTACCCCAAAGGCCATTGCAGTTAAACTGCAGAATACGGAATGACGACGATCTGTTAGTGGTTGTGGTGGTCCCAGGTTGTGGTTGTGGTGGTCCCAGGTTGTGGTTGTGTGGTTCGTTGTTGTTGTTGGCTATTGCAGCATTGCGCTACGAAGATGTTAGTCCAATCTCTGTGTGAGCGAAGGCCTGAACACGCCTTGACGTGGCACCAGTCTTTGCAGTCAGTGCATCGGACGGAGTACTGGGTACGCTGTATGCGCCTTCTACATACCGTGCACAACCAAGTCTGAGGACCAGGGTTCAGTTCGATTCCGGCGCGTTGAAGTAATAACCGGGCCGGGAAGCACCACTCCGTATATGAAAAAACACAAGGACATGCCGTCGACGACGTTGAAATTGTTGTTGAAGTTGACAACCTTTGGTCGAGACAGATGTCTCGAGTCGTTTCGGGACGTAGACCCAGTTGCCGCGGAAACGGTAATTTTAGCATCGTATCTTGAAGAAAGAGCACTCTTTTTCTTCTTTAAATGTGGTCGTTTTTTCTTGATTGCATCATTCAATTGATCCAATAATGCACGATAATACTTTCCTGTGATTGTGGATCCTTTTTCAAGATAATTGATAAGCAATATTCCGAGTGAATCCCAAAATACAGTGGCCATAACCTTGAAGCCGATTTCACTGCCTTCGCCTTCTTCGGAGCACTTCCACCAGCTTCCACCCATTGTTTCGATTGATTTTTGGTTTCAGGTGTGTAGTGGTGGACCCACGTTTCATCAACAGTTATTAATCGACGCCAAAAATCAACAGGATTACGCTTTATCATGTCCAAACACCGCTGTGAAGTGGTCTCTCGACCTCGTTTTTGTTCGACACTAAACATACGCGGCACCCATCTTGCCGCGTATGCAAATGCTTTTTCATATGCAAATGTTCATGCAAAATGTTGAACACACGTTCATATGAGATGTTTACCATTTCAACAATCTCACGCAACTTGACTCGGCGATCATTCATAACGATATCGAGGATTTTCTTGATATTTTCTTCAGTAATCACCTCTTTTGGCCTTCCTGTTTATGGTATTGTTGCAGTGCTTGTTCGGCCGCGTTTAGATTCAGCAATCCAATATTTTACCATGTAATCTGACGGAGCAGACTCACCGTAATGTTTATCGAGCTTTTCTTTTGTCTCTTTCGCCATTTTCCCTTTCAAATAATAGTGTTTTATCACTGCACGAAATTCGCTTTTTTTCCATTTTTCAAGAAACACAAAAGTTGGTTACTTCAAACGACTACACCAAATAAACTAATCGATGAATTTGGGTGAAATTTTAACAGCTGACGTTTGACAGATCGCAATTTCAAAAAAAAGGTGTTGTGTTTGTGCTGCCTTTTTCGAACTTAGGTAGATTCTTTATCAATCCGCCATCGTATGACCTCGCCATGGAACTTCGTCGTGGAGCATCTACACCATCATCCGTGATTGGGGAGTTCTTGAGATCTCCTCTACTGGCGGGATTGTTCGAGGCGTTGCTATTCAGTAACGTAGAGAAGTGTTCCCTCTATAAGCTCAGTATACTCTGGACATCTGTAACCAGATTCCCATTGTTGTCACGACAGGAAGATGCTCCGAGATTTAAACCTCCACAGCAGCAGTAGTCAAGGAGTGGGATATATGTCTCCACGGTGCCCATTTCTCATCAAAAGGGGGAGTGCTCTGCATTAGCAAATGCGATAATCGAGTAGTAAAAGCATTTGTTGTCTCTGGTGATTGGAGCTTACTGACGTGCAGATTTCTCACTATGAGACTTCGTTTGTTCTTTGCGACACAGAAACGTGTTTGCACCTTAGCTGCAACAAGGTAGTGATCCGAGTCGATGTTGGCGCCACGGATCGATTTAACGTCCATCACACTGGAAGCATGCTTTCCCTTGATCATCACGTAACCGATTTGGTTCTTCGTTCGTTGATTTAGAGATAGCTACGTCGCTTTATGGATGTCGAGATGTTGAAATCTGGTACTGCTAATCACCATGTTTCGTGCTGCGGCGAAGTCCATCAGCCTCATTTCGTTATTGGAAGTGTTCTGGTGGAGGCTGAGTTTTCCGACAGTTGAACCAAAAGTACCTTCCTCGACCACCCTGGCATTAAGGTCGCCAATAACGAATTTGATGTCATGGCGGGGGCTGCGGTCATAAATTCCTTCGATGCGCTGAAGGAAGCTCTCTTTGGTCGCACCGTTCTCCTCATTTGTCGGAGCATGGGCACATTTAGGCTGATGTTGAAAAATGTTGCCTTTATGCAGATTGTTGCCAGCCGTTCGTTAACAGGTGTGACAGGTATGATGTCATAGTCTGATACTGACAACAAATCCACATCCAAGTTTGTGCCTCTCCGCAATGCAACTGTGATATATATAACAGGATACTCTTTTACACGGTTGAGACATTTAGATACGTTATCTTGCAAAAACGTACATAAAGTACATAACGTATGTATGTATTATTGCAATTGGTCGAGCTTCAATTCCAGTACTGTTGTGCGTGTTAAATTTTGAACAGTATTAGAAGTAATCTACTTATTTTAGCCGGTTGCGAACGGCGGACATTACATTACATTACATTTTCTGAGCTTTGTCACAGAGTTCTTTTTAGAAGCTTTTCCATGGCAAATTATTACTGCCGGAAGAATTGCCAATTGCTTGCCGACAGGCGGGTACTGTTCGGAAGAAAATCCTTTCGATTGCACCCAATTTCAACTTTTTTATGAAGTGTATTTTTCAGAGAAAATATTATATGAGCTGATTTGGTCTTATTTAGAATCCTCCATTTTTTAGCCCACGAAGCAATACTATTAACGGCCTCTTGCAACTTGGCGTGACGTTCTCGACAGTGCAACATTTGCGGTATCATCCGCAAATTTTATGTATATATATATATATATATATATATATATATATATATAGTATATATATATATATATATATATATATATATATATATATATATATATATAGTATATATATATATATATATACATATATATATATATATATATATAGTATATATATATATATATACATATATATATATATATATATATATATATATATATATATATATATATATATATATATTACAGCAAAGAATTTTAACGGTTTGGCAGTGTTAGTTGGTCGCTTTAGTTTCTATTCCCATAGAGAAATTGAACTACTTGAATTTATATTTGGATAATTGGACGTTTAATTTTTAAAAATATAAATATTTATTTGTCGCGTCATATGGTCATAAAAGCTAATAGCGCAGAAAAAATGTATATTTAAATATATATGTATATATATATATATATATATATATATATATATATATATATATATATATATATATATATATATATATATATATATATATATATATATATATATATATATATATATATATATATATATATATATATATATATATACCATATATTGTATATGGATATGGACATTAAAAAAAAAAAGATTTACTACAAAAAAAAGAAAAGGTAATGAATGAAATTGTAGGTAATTATAAAAAATTTATGATATGCGCGTGTACTATAATTGTTTCGAAAAGTCAATTTAGAATAATTAAAAAAAAGATTTGGAAATTACGAAATTACAATATCCTGTTTTGTCATAAAATCATAATTACTACAGAATTTTTGTAAAAGGATGATTATTACCATCGTTAATATCATTCACAAATATTTATATAATTAACTAATAGTTATATAGTCTTTACATATTGACTCATATGGGGTGTTGCACTATCAATGTTTTGCTGACAAACCAATGCAGGTGT